>OZ001259.1:23960885-24168385 GCA_963924015.1 Macrophya annulata | reverse complement strand
GCGGCAGCCATCCTGGATGACAGACAGGATGCGAGGGTCCGCGATTCCGCGCGCCTTTCGGTGCTCGGCATTACGTGCTTCGGTGGCTCTACTCGCAGCGGTGGCAGCGGCGGCGGCGGCGGCGTCGGGTCAGGTACCGGCGATCCGGCGACGATGACGCGACGTTCCTCGACTGCGTGTATATACCTACATACGTTATAGTACGAGACCCACGATCACGGTATACGAGCTCGTATATACATACACCTATACCTATACATACATACATACATACATACATACATACATACATACATACATACATACATACATACATACATACATACATACATACATACATACATACATATATATACATATATATATATATATATATATACACACACACACACACACACTTATATACGCGCGGGAGACGCGAAGCGAGCACAGGGCCTTTGTGAGAGCGGGAAGCAAGGGCGACAGCTGCGACACTCGGCTCGCTGATCGCGAGACCCGCATGATGCACCGCCGCGGTTGTATCCTGCAGCCTGCTGCAGACCGCTGCTGCTGCTGCTGCTGCAGAGACCCGCCGGTTTTACTTACGTACAAGTTATACCCCTCGCTTGCTTATTCCGAAACCTCGACGCTTCTTTTTCTCTCCCTCCTCTATCTCTCTTTCTCCCTCAAAATTTTGACGGTCAAAATCTACCCATCGGACTCGGTCGTCCGAGGTCGTCGAGACCGCGTATTCTTACTATAGCTAGTAAAAGGTATATAAGTATATACCCAGTATAATGTATATATATACGGTGTACTAGGTATAGTAGGTAGTCGGGTACCGGTCACAATATTCAGCGGTCAATTCTATTTTGGGTAGTTTGGGTGTGCGACAGGCCGCGCATAGCTTATATATATATACCCAGTGCCAGTGCCGTTTCGCTCTCTCGCGAGTTCTCTTTCTCTGTGTATATATACCTATGCCTCTCTCTCTCTCGCTTTCTCGCGTCCCTCTGCACGTCCCGTACCTTCGATCCTATCCGAGTACCGAGCACGGTAAAGCGGCACCCACACCGTGGACTTGAATATTTCCAAAAGATTTCGCTATTTATCTGATGATCGCTGCAGCCAAATTGACATTGCATAATAAGATTGGTGTTGTATATGTACCCTATATAAAACCTACATGTATATACTGTCTGCACAGATTTTCAATCAACCGCGACGCAAATCGGAATGTACAATAGTATATAGATATAATGTATATATATATATATATATATATATATATATATATATATATATATATATATATATATATATATATATATATATATATATATATATATATATATATATATATATATATATATATATATATATATATATATATATATATATATATATATATATATATATATATATATATATATATATATATATATATATATATATATATATATATATATATATATATGTATATATATGCATAGTTATAATATTGCGCGGTGCGTTCATCCGCGTTATTATATCTTATATACGTGTACATACAATATTCATATATTTTTATATACATATACGTATGATAGTGTGATACCTATACATATATATGACATCTTATTTTAGGCTATGCGAGGAGTTCGCGCGCGTTATAGTTTTGTACTCGCGCGCTGCAGCTGTATAATAACTATATAGCATATGTATGTACCGCCGTCCGTCCGAACGACCCCAACGTATGGATAGATAGACTATAGAGAGATAGAGAAAGAAAGAGAAAAAGAGATACATATAACCGTAGCTAGAGAGACGTGTATATATATACATAAGAGATAGGGATAGACTTTGGCACAAAGTGTGAATTTCAATTCCAGATCCAATTCGCCGCGTCCGCGTGCGCTTAAGCGTTACCTACGCTACTATCCCGGTCCACCGCGGATCGATTGTCCGCTGTGCGCGCGCTAAAAGGTGGTCAAAGGTTGGATTAATTACCAAGAAACACGTAGGCCTAGAGCCATACGGAGTATAACCATAGAGATATACATACATACATACATACATACATACATATATATATATACATATATATATATATATATATATATATATATATATATATATATATGTATATATGTAGGCAATATCTTACATACTTCTACGAAGACTACGATGCAGCAGTGTCTATAACGTGTCTAGTATAGATAATACAAGTTGACACCTATGTAGGTATAACATATGTGTACGAAGCAATGTTTAATACCTATATGAGCGGTGCAATGGTGCCAATATTGCGACCACGTGTATGCTATACATATACCTATCAGGCGTATTGTATACATATGTGTGTGTGTGTGTGTATATATATATATATATATATATATACACTGATATACGCATCGATAGTCGGTGTACACACACACACACACACACACACACACACACAGACGTCTACGTACACCCACGCGGTGGTCGAACGTTGCGTATACATATACTATACTCTGCATGCGGTATAGTATGGTATAGAGATAAAAGGAGACCCTTAACCCTGCGGGTGACGGACGAGCCGACGGTGTTGCGGCCACCGCGAGCAGGCGGATGGACGAACGGACGGATCGTCAGACAAAAGGGACGGGTAGGAGGCGATGGGAGGACGAAGGGTGGTCGGGAACAGGCTGGCAGGCTGGCAAGCAAACGGCAGGCTGGCAACAGGAAGCTCGCGATGCATGACTCACCGCGAGCCGGCCGAATAGGCGTATGGAACCCGCGCGCGATCGCGTTCACGCGGCTGATTGTCCTTATATATATATAGGTATATATATATATATATATATATAAATATATTCCCCGTATTCGTTGAGACGATTCCCTCATCTACCTTATAGGTATATAGGCATGCGTATATACGTTTATTTATATGTATATATATATATATATATATATATATATATATATATATATATATATATATATATATATATATATATATATATATATATATATATATATATACCGTGGATATAAATATAGGTGCTGTATACATGAGGGGTCTTGGGGCTTGGGGAACATCGCGCGCAAGATTCGAGATTGGCTACTTGGCGAGGCGCTCGCAGCAGGGCTCCTTTACCTATATACGTATAAGGTATATGTATACCTAGACCCGTAGCAGCAGCAGCAACAACAGCAGCAGCAGCAGCGAGGTCGAGGCGGTTTAAATTCGACTAACGGGCATGACAGGCGCGACCGAATTGCGAGGTAAAGGAGGAGGGCCGACCTTCCCGCGACGACGAGGCCCGCGACCTCGCCACCAAGTAATCAACGCAACGCCGCGCGTTCCCGACGCGGTCCCAGGTCCCCTCCCTGAGAGGATATGCCTATACACACATATATATATATATATATATATATATATATATATATATATATATATATATATATATATATATATATATATATATATATATATATATATATATATATATATATATATATATATATATATATATATATATATATATATATATATATATATATATATATATATATATATATATATATATATATATATATATATATATATATATATATATATATATATATATATATATATATATATATATATACATACACAGTGCAAGCAGGGGTACGCATACTAACACACGCATTTCATACTTTGTACGCGTGGTATAATACATGGATATATATATATATATATATATATATATATATATATATATATATATATATATATATATATATATATATATATATATATATATATATATATATATATATATATATATATATATATATATATATATATATATATATATATATATATATATATATATGTATGTATGCGCGTGTGCGTGTTGTGTACTGCAGTGCGTGGCGTAGGTAAATATAATTTATACGAAGTTGAATAGTAGATATGGAACATCGTGAGCTTAGAGACACGAGAGATATAAAGAGCGAGAGAGGACAATTCTCTCGCTCTCCTCTCACCTCAGGGCAAAATTTGTGCGCGTTCCAACACGACCGAGTGAATTTAGGGTGGGCACACCTATATATATACCGTCGACTAATAACAAGGGCGGCGTGAGGGGAAGAGGGAGAGACGAAGTGAGTCGGGGGGACGGGAAGGCGGTGACCCGCGGTGCCTGTCTGCCGCTGGCCGCGTTTCAGAGAGAACCGTCTCTCTCTCAGAGAGAGCGAGAGAAAGACCGAGTAAGAGAGAAAGGGCGAGTAAGAGAGAGATATCCGCGCGCGCACATACAGATAAACATAGACATACAAGTTATACCTATACATATATAGCTAGTTCGCGGGCGTCAAAGGGGGTTAAAGGGTGCGGGCGGGTGGTCGTTCGGTCCGTTCGGTCCGTCCGTTCGTCCGTTGGTTCGTTCGTCTGCCCGTACGTACGTACGTTCGTACGTCGGTCGGCGGTCGGCTGCAAAGGGTGAAACGCGGGACGGCGAAGAGCCAGCACAGGGTGGAAATAAGGGGGGAGGGCGCGGAGGGGTAGCCAAGGTAATTTGAGCGTCACACGCCGAGCGAACGCCAGGCAGCAGCGCCTATGTGCCACATAAAGAGCTCCCTTATGTATCCTGCAGGCCCATCGCGAACCTCGCTATACCTTCGTAGCATTCTACGCAGTACATACTACATATATACGGGGTGCTCGAAAAGTTACCGGCTATATCCTCAAACGAATATCTATAATATATATCGAATTATAGGTATGTAACTATTTTTCTTGAAAGACAATTGATCGATGCATTCGGGGTATAAACGCGGTACATATCGAAATATATCTTATTCAATATTTCTATATATAAAGTCAATCTTTAATCGCAGACTAAAATATCATTTATATTATATGTATATGTATAATACAATATGATATATATATATATATATATATATATATATATATATATATATATATATATATATATATATATATATATATATATATATATATATATATATATATATATATATATATATATATATATATATATATATATATATATATATATATATATACATATATATTTTTTTGATTTGTTACAATATAAGTGGACATTAGGTATACGTAACTTTCCCATCTCCAATTTTTCTCGTATATCATAACTTGTAGTATCTACGAGTTTTTGTGTTTTATGTTTACTATTTTTTTTATTTGTTATTTATTTATTTTTTTTTCATCTCGTTTGGTTTTTTTTGTTTTTGTTTTTGCGAATTATTATCTGGCACAGAGTATTCCTGTATACGTATATAGGTAGTAGCTGATTGGGGGAGGGTTTCGTCCGTTCGCTGTAAGCCAAATCGCGTATATAGGTATATAGATGCAGCAACAGCAATAGCAGCAATAGCAGCAGCAGCAGCAGCAGCAGCAGCAGCAGTGGTAACGATAGGTAAAGCTGTATATAGGTATACCTATATATGTATAAATAAACGCGATTCGATGTGCGCGGCGGTACGTACGTATTGTACATACATACGTATACGGGTGCGATCCGTTCGATAATCGTTGTCGATTACTACGACCGTTAAAATTTCTTCCCTATAGCGCACCGGATGCAGTGTCGAAGGCAACGCGCGTAATCCGAGACCCGGTCTGGCTTTTCACCGCGTACCGAATAACGCGGGCCAACTTCCGGCCATGCAGCTACCTCTCTTTTCCTCTCTCTTTCTATCTCTCTCTCTCTCTCGCTCTACTCGCGGTATATACCATTTTATATATCCGTATACATATATACTTGCACAAATAATACCTGCAACGATGCAAATGCGAGTATACCCCTCCAGGTATACGTCGAACTATACCCTATATAGGTATTTCTCATTCGCGGTATATTTTCGATTGCTCCCCTATATGTATACCTATATACAGGATATATATGTATATATATATATATATATACAAGATGTGTCAGGTATACGTTTATACCTGCAGCAGTATGGTGCAGCCGTATACAGGCTTACTGTAATACAATTTTCAACTATACATATATGCGATATAAATATATTATATGGTTATATTAAATCGTACCTATATACGTGAGTTTGTTTATGCAAGTACATTATGACGTCACTTAAGTTGATGATAACATCCATAGCTGGTAATAATAATATAAAGATGCTGCACGGCGATGTGATGATGATATATATGTGCTATAGGCATATGTATAACAAGTATACTGAAAGCATAACAATAATAATAATGTGATAGGAACGTAACCGCGCTGGAGCCTATATCGGACTGTTATGAGAGATCCGCTTTAAAAAGAAGACTTTAAAAGCCGGGGAGGGTGTATAACGGCTGGTATAGGGAAGGAAACCGAGCACATATAGACGTGTAACGAACAGAACTCGACTGAAGCGGACTCGAGAGTTTTTAGTGGCAACTTGTTGCGCGACGCTCATTCATACGACTCCGACGCTCCCATTACGTTGCATTACCTCCGTCAGGTTGCAACTTTGCAAGTTCGCTACAGTTCAAACTTCCAAGTGCAATACATATACATATATACCTCACGTTATAAATTCTCATATAGCTGCATACTCCTCTCTCACATACTTTCTCCGAGTCGTCGAAACTTGACAATTTTATACCCACGCAAATGTTATATATTATTATTATATGGAACATATTATTCAAGCTCGTATATATACGTACGCATAATATACACAGAGGATAATGAATAATCACCGGTAGTATAATATAGTTTGTTGGCATGGGTATATTATATACAGGTATGGTAGGCAGAGAGGAGGTATAGGTAGGTAGGTAGGTAGAAGTTCGCGGTCCGGGTCGAATAGTAAACGCGTTACGTTACGTTGGTTTTTGGCGCGCGGTGGCTTAATTTCTGGGTATGGTAGAAAATTCCCCGCGGCTTTAAAGACCCTTGTTCCGGGGACTGTGAAATGGACGGGGGGGGTTTTCGGGTCGGTTCACCAGGTCCCGGGTCCTACCACGCCTACGAGTCCCAAGCCTGGCCTCGGGGCCCTTCGGCAGCCGAGGCTTGCAGCGAGAGTTAGGATAAGGGCCTTCTAGGAAACGACTACGAACGCGGTTCTCTTTTCGTCCCTAACAGCTATACGGTTCAGGCGTAGGTATTATACGTAGTAGTACGCTACGCCCGGATAAAGGAAAACGCGTAGGTCTATATAACGCGGGCGACTCGAGCCCCGGCTAATATTATATACCTGGGCGACGTCGCAATTTCTCCACCTCACCCGCCGCCGCGTATACCGCACCCCGTCCTGCCGGCTGCAGCTATCGCGAATTACGTATATATATATATATATATATATATATATATATATATATATATATATATATATATATATATATATATATATATATATATATATATATATATATATATATATATATATATATATATATATATATATATATATATATATATATATATATATATATATATATATATATATATATATATATATATATATATATATATATATATATATATATATATATATATATATATATATATATATATATATATATATATATACACATATATATGTACAAGCATATATATGTATATAGCATATACATATATACGCGCTTGTTGTAGCCTACCTGGCTACTACCTGCGAGCGTACTACGTGCTATATGTATGTACGATAATGTATCGAGTATATCTATACGGTGGGAATAAAATAAGTTGCGTGTGATATATACGTACAACTAGATCAACGAAATCTTACGCTGATGAGCCGATCATATACTACAACGCGAAATATAAAAATTATTCATTATTCTGTTGTCAATTATTTATTTATTTTTTTTTCTTTCAAATCCCAATTCCTTGATTTCTAATTAAAATTATTCTTGTTTGTTATGCTGTAGATGAGCCCGATATGAAAAATAAAAATGATATAACAGGACTTGAATGGTCGCGAAATAAGCGGCTTTAATTGTTTAGATTCCGGTGAATCATTGCGGTGGAAGTATTATATATTATAGGTGTGTACATATACCTATATTATCCCACTATAATTTAATAAGGTATATAGGTAGTCTAGGGTGCATGATCCAATTGTCACCCAGCTAACTACATCGAGAGCTTCGTTTCAAATTATCGTAGCGGTTCCCTATTCCTTGCGATCAGGGCTACACTCCCGCTTTTCTGCAACCCCTGCTGCAGATGCGAAAGAAAGAATCACGCCGCCCGCGCAACGATCACTGGACTCGCCATAATTCGCTTATTATCCAATACTTTATATCTGCCAGTATATTAATCAATGTATAGAAAGATATATATCTCCTATATCTATATAATGTATATATATATATATATATATATATATATATATATATATATATATATATATATATATATATATATTAATATATTAATCAATGTATAGAAAGATATATATCTCCTATATCTATATAATGTATATATATATATATATATATATATATATATATATATATATATATATATATATATATATATATATATATATATATATATATATATATATATATATATATATATATATATATATATATATATAGGAGTCTGCAAATAATCTGCAAACGTGGCATCTAAATAGATTCCAACTAAGTGCAGGCCTATCTATGTATAACGTACGTATAGCGAGGAACCGAGGACTAACGAATATATCTCAATCTCTGCTGCAGTTCTCTCGTTCAGCGAGCTGCTGCAGGCGACGAGACTCGAAAACTTTCCGTAGGTATATTATAGGTATCGTATGACGCCCCATGCATTCTATTGTGTTGTACACAACTCGCAACTGTTGCGGCAGTATGCTTCACCTGATTAAAAAAAAAAATTGTTGATACATGAAGCGACGAATTATATATTATAAGTATACGCATATATAACACCGCGTTGCGATATAAAAAATTAAATAATCGACACCGGAGGATCTAAGTAATTGGAATATTAAATAGCTTTACAATTATAGTATACATTCGGAATAGTCGTAGTTCCAAATACATATAGAGTGAGATTACAATAGCGAAAATTTTGCGAATGGCTAGGATATGAAACGTTAAATGTAAAAAGATTTGATCTTTTTTTTTTTCTTCTTTCTCTTATCTCGATGAATTTAGATTCAAAAAATGGAATAGTCGTTCTTTATACACCCGGTCGTCGAATAAGTTTTCGCGTGTAACTCGTGTAACGCTACGATAGGTACGGGGCAAGGAAGGACGACGCTTCTGGAAACACGTCGTTTCTCCGGCACTAAATATAGGCGCCCTCGCGACGCCGGCCGTCAATATACCACCCCTGACTAACCCCCTGGGGGGTACCGCCGTTGGTTGGTAGGTATGGCGTATATCCTAGCTCCTAGCAGCTCTAGGCAACGTCGTCCTACTAGACCCTCCGCGTTCTAGCTAGCCTAGGCTTCGAGCCACGTAGCTGGGAGCCGCGGGAGCCGTAGGGAGGACGACGCGGTATACGAACCAAGCTCCATAAGGGGGTAGGAGGGAGACGTTGCAGATACTCGGTACTCGCCATCCTCCTAGCTGTACCCTGCACTAACCTCGTACCATCTCCCTCTCCCCCCCATATACATAGATATATAGTAGTATACCACTACGGAGTACGGCACGGTCATATCCCCGCGACGTAATCAGCGAGAGGCTCTCACACCCCATCCTCCCAACCAGCCCTCCCCATTGCTGTACATCAGCTATACATATACCTATGTATAGTCGTTGTACGTATATACATATAGTGTGTATAGTATACGATATATAGATGATCTTGTGTGTGTATATAAAGTGTATATATGTATATCGTAGATATGTTATACACGCACGAGGCGTTGCAACAATTCGCGATATAGGCTTTATAAAGTTGATATTACCTATTGTATTAAAAACATTTTTAATTGGATTTGTATGAGGTTTAATAGAGATTTGAATGAGTTTTATCGTATATAAGAATTATACTTGATGTAGAAAATCGAAGAATCCCGTGAAAGACACACTGAGGGAAAATAATGCCAACCCTTGAATCACGAGGGTGTATACATATAAGATAAGATAGAAATTTTCAAAAATTATATCCAATGATTGACCTTGCTTATTTAGGCGGCTCTTACCTCGGCGATGTATTATACATGTAAGTGTATAATAGTGAGTGTCTGTACGACCGTCCGAGTGACCACCACACTGTGCTAGAACGATACCATATACCTGCCTAAATAATAATTATACATATATATCTATTTTATAATAACGGAATTTACCATCCCTCGAGTTGCACGTCGATATATGAGATCATAGCTATATACATATGCAAAGAATAATGATATGTAAATGCCGACGAATAATATGATTACATATTATATTATGGTTTCGGGCTAAGTTTTTCGGTCCATTTAAACTCAACTCTGGGAGTTATAGTATATGTGTGGAGTTGTTGTTGTCGTAGGTTGTGGTCTTTCACTCGCTGCAGCACGTGTGCAGCGGTGTATGGTATCCCTATAGTTTAATGCTATACAACCTGGACGGAGTGACGTAACAAAATACTTAATTAACTTATAGAGTAATGTATATGTCATACATATGTATACATACATACATATGTGTATAATGTATACCCGCTTTTCAACGCAACTGTATAACTGCGACAATCGAATCAAGTATAAACAAATAATAACAAAAACAAGTCCACAATGCGAAATGCGAAATGCAGCAACAGTAACTACATACCTCCCGTCTCTGATCCATACGTGTACATGTACAGATAGTTGCCCAATATTTATCGAATGAGAATTGGAAGAGAATTAGCTTAAAGAATCTCATTATATACAATGTTTATTTGTTTTTTAATATGTATACACGTATCTGTATCTACATATATGCATGTATATACGTGGTGAACAGAAAAGAAATAATTGTTATCCATAGAGTTGAGAACCATCGGGTGCAGCTGCCGCACCGCGGTGGTATCTCGTCCACGTCGTCCACGTCGCTGGTCACCCACACCTCGAGAGAACTTAGTGTTAGGAGAAAGCGGGGGTGGCAAAGGTTCGGGTGGTTCGGCACGGGGTAGAACGAGGAGGGGTTTCAACCACCCACTAATTCTCATCGTCAGCCGTAGGAAGGTATACATATATATACGGTAGTGTATGTGATGTAGCGGTATATCTATACACACACGTATACCTATCCTTCTATCTATCTATACATATATACCTATGTATATACCTATATAGGTATATGGGTAGGTTATACCCTTCTTAGCTAAAGGAACGTACGCGGTAAGCTTTGGCCGCGTATAGTTTCGACGGAAAGGGATGCTCATTTTGCACCTGCAGCTATACATATACGTAAACGTCTATATACCAACACCGTGCGTAACTATAACAAAAACTAGGACATACATCTGATATTTAGATTTATAGACGAAGGCGGGAATTTAATAACAATTTTGTATACCGAGTGCAGATTTATCATTAGGTATTATACTGCTGCGGCTTATATTGTTCTCATATACCGACTCTAACTAATCTCTCAGTCGGTGTATGTTTTCAACTCATGAGCCTCTAGACATAATTCAGACCATAATTCGACGATTATTATTTATTTTTTTTTTATTTTTTATGTTTACTTTTTTTGATTGGAATCGTGCTAACGATAAGTACTCTTCAAACATCATACATGCATATCTATTGGAAGCTATAATTTCATTTCTACAACTTTTCGCCAATTATTCAGTTCTGTATGAAATGCGAGAACGAGACTGATAATAGTATAATTAACACGCCAGTTTATATGACCCGTGAGCTTTTCCCCGATTGAATTTAAAAATGAAATGTAAATTGCGGTATAAATTCAGAGAAAAACGAATAAATTTTCGAACAATTTTATCCTGCAGAAATTAACGTCCCGATTATGAGAGCGAAGATGTTGGTGTGTCTAGATCAGGCGATATGTCGAATAATAAGAGAGAACTAATTCTTAACAGAAGTATAAAACCGCGACCGACCCTTTCCCTCACAGTTCCCACTGTAATTATGACTCGGCTACAGACGAATTGTCGATGAAAATCCACATGATTCGTTTAATATTAACCTATGTACATATGTATGATTGCTTTGCAAAACTCAGCTACACCTCCTCGCTGCTGCCCTCTACCTGCGTAAAATGACCTACGTGCGTATGAGTAAGTAGATTTCGCGGTCGGTATATGATCTGTGTAGGTGAGCAGTGAAGCGTACGAAGTCCTGCACAGATGACGTCATCCTACCGCGCGATTGGAATTTATTTTTCGTAACATTTTTTACTTGTATTTCCATTTCAACAATCACGTTCGAATAAACCCCACAACGATGTGCCATCATTATAGATACCACCATGTATACATACAATAGAAATCATACATGATTATGCATTCAATTTTCAGACCAATTATGATCGCCGCATAATTCAGCAGCTTTGTATCATCGTAGATCAAAATTATAGCATAGGCCGGCTAACTAAAGACAAGCGCTATCTTTGTTGCAGATTTTCTGATTAATTATTTTCGGTGAATTATTACTCACCGTGTACGATGAATCGATATAATAATCCATTTTTTTCTCGGAGATTAAATAATCCTGTACTAGACACCTTTAATTATAAACTTTTTATTCAACAATAATAAACTGGACAACTCTGACCATATTGATAACAACACTAAACTCGGAATTATTTCGGTCCGTATCGCGTAAAATAATGTCGCTTGATTTAGAATTTGACGCATTGTCAGCGACCCTCGGGTATAGTTTGAATACTAGAAAAATCGTTCAATTCCGTAATTATGTTTAATTTACTCTTAATAACTACTTAACAATAAATGTTTTCGCGGACGCGGAGACAGACGACAGGTACCTTATCAAACGCGGGAAAACAACTGCATGTCGAGGGTAGAGGGTTCGCGCATGCGCATAACGCGCGCGCGGATATTTCAAATAATTCAAATAATAATTTGAAATGATTCGAATTGTGATTTGAAACAAAATCTGAAATTTCCTCGATGTTCGATGACCATGTTTTCTGTATTAAGATTTTGCGAATTTTCATATTTTTAATCATTTCATCATTTTATAATTAATTTAATGTCTATAATTCTTATAATTTGAATAGAATAAATAAATAATTCATATGCATTCCGTTTACTACTACCAAAAAACTATTATTTATTATTGATAATACCAGAAATTAATGTCAAAGAACGTTTGATAGAAATGATTTGAAAAAAATAAAGAGCTTACCAATCTAACTGTATTACTTCGATATTATATAAATTATTTCAACTATATCTACTAGTTATAGCTATCTTCTTTATCAATTCACAAGAATACCTTATTCTTATTTTAAATCTTTTGCGTGCCGTAGGAAATATGATTGAGAATATCGTACAATAATTGTAAAGCTGTTAAAATAAGAAGGCTGTATAATTTTGTAGCCGGAACGCCTCTGTTCTCCGACGAGGGTACTTCGCAGGCAGAAAGGAAACTGTTTTGAATTTTCCACGGTATTGACCAGTCTTCTGTTAGGTCAAGGCTATAATGCCTACGTAGTAAGCGGCTATGCAAGCAGAGAACAAGTTCGATGTGATCGTACCCGAAAGGTTTGTCCGTACCTCCTCAAGCAGGAGGAACCAGAGCAGACAATTCCCCCTCCGGAAATTTCAAGATATCGTATGAAACCACCTCCTGATATGAGGAGTAAATTTCTACTTGAAATGGAGGCCAGAGAACGCAAGAAACTGGAAGATGAGTTGAAGCGTCAGGAAGAAGAACGAGACAAAATGATTATTGTACGATTTATAAATCATCACGTGCAAATACGATATGAAGTTATTACATCTTATTATTACAATAGGAATTAGAACGCCCAGCCCCAGACGAATATTGGGGATACAGAATTCACGCTTGGGTTGTGATACTTCCCGAAGAAAACGGTCCACGGAGAGATGAGATAGTGGAACCAATATTCATCGAGCCTACATCGGGAGAGCATTATTACCCCGGTGATAACAAGACCAACAATTTATATCTGGGCGTTGAGAGCATGTGGAATGATCAGAATTACTGGGTAAACATGCAAGTCTGTGGTGATGGGTGTGCCTCTATTGACTGGGATCTGACCAAGCCAAAATTATGGGAACACCTTTTACCTGGAGAGCCATGGTCAACTAGGGGCATAGAGGAAGACGAGGTAGACCAAGAGTTCAACATCCAGATCGACAAACATTTGGATATGCCTGCCTCTTGGGTGGATAAAATTGAGATTTCCAGCATCGGTATACTCCTGTTAATAAAAACGCATGTTGTCACTTATTTAAGATTTCCAAAATTAAAACAGATATTTGTTTTGTGTCTGCTTGTAGATTTTGAAAGGCGATACCCAGGTGGAAGCAAGATTGTACTGTACAAAAAGGCTAAATTAGAATTGTACGCTCCCTACGCCCAGAGGGACGGTCTTATACAAAAGATTACATTGTACGAAGATTACGAGTACACAATTCCTACAACCATCTATGAAACATACGCAAATCGAGCTGATCGTCTTGTTAAGACATTAAAGAATTTGGATACAGAATCCGTTGTTGATTGCTATGAAAGGGGACGTACAGATGCATGCAGAGGTAAAAAAATAAAAATTTAAAGCTGATTCTAATTCAATGAGAAATAAAACTGAGTTGTCACTCCTTGTTTCTTGACAGAACACAGATACTTTCTTAGCAATACTGCTGTTGATTCGCAAACATCTCTGGATTATTATGATATCGTTCGTTTGGATGGATTAACTCGCATTGAAATGCATCCCTCTTACCTTGTGCAACACTTTGTCAATCGCCAAGATCGACTCTATTATCGGTAAATATACATATCTAAGAAGAATTGACGTTACGAGAAGGTTTCACCTCGTCTCTGATAATAATAGTAATAAATAATCAAATAATATATAGGTATGTCCAGTACGCGTCTGAGAAGACTACTTCGCTGATAGAAGAATACGTAAGAGTTGTTTGGGTATGTATGGTGATTAAAACATTAAATCGCATTCTCCTAAAACAAATATAACATTCGTTTGCAGAAGATTAGTGAGAGGTATCACAGAAACGAAGCTCTACCAGCTAGCAAAGATATCGGAATTAGGGAATTTGCAATTGGGGATAATGAGATAAGGCTGAAATATCATTACGAAAGAGGCAAGGGTACCAGAGCTCTTAGAACGTTTGTAAAGCCACTTCCATCAGACAGAGGGGAACGTCTCATTTTTAACCCTGATATGACGACTGGATATAACGTTAAGTATTTTAATTTTCTATTCTGTGTATCTTCTTTCATTGGGATATACATATTTTTCATTTACAGTTTCTATTTGCAGCCAGATCCGATGGCACCTCCGGAAAAATCTCTTTTGCTCTACTACGAACTTGATAGGCAATTGAAAGAAGAGGAATTGTGTAGGACTTTAGTTGCAAGGGCAGAAGATGAAGTCAAGACATTTCTGAAAGGACGCTCATTCGAATATCAGTTGCCTATTTTATTAGTTTCATTGTTCGATAGAAACAGAAACGAGGAAGCTAAAGCAGGAATGTTTGCTAAGGTAACTGATATAACCAGCTTCCTGGACATAACATATTCTGTGATTTATTGGGCTAAGCTTTATTTTAAAGACAAAATTTATAAAAATAAAGCAACTGCGTTACTAATTTCTTCCCCGAATTGCTACACAGGAAGAAATACTAAGAGCTCAGAGTAAACGAGAAGTAGTCAAGGACATGGACTACTTAGGCCCGTATCTAGCTCGCCTTGGAAATCCGGCATATTTAAATAAAACCGAAGCTCTTCAAGTGCAAGAAGACTGTTTGTATGATTTTAGGCAAAAGCTAGTTAACCGAGCCAATTCTATTCTGGAAATCTTTGAGAAAACCAGTGAGGAATTGAAGGAGAAACAGGCTCAGCATTCCCAGGTGAATAAAATATATTCTAGATATTATGGGAATAATTATTCTGTATACCTATACATGTCCACAATTTTTCCAACATTGAGATGTAATTCAATGGTCAATTGCCAAACAGGTACGGGAACTTTCCAGAGAGGATGAAGAAAAGTTCCAGAGCGAGATGAATGACGCCATCTTCAATCTTAAAACCCTCGAGATGCAGTTGAACAGGTGCCGTGAACTGGCGACTGATCGCTATCGAATACTACTTGAAAATCTCAGAGCAGATCCTCGTCTATCTGTCATCTATCCTTCTGTGTGTGAAAAGATTTGATGAATTCTATTATTAATTCCAGGTGATATAAATGATAGAAAAAGAGAGAAATAAATTTTGTGTTATACAATGAAACATTTCATGTGATCACTTTCTCATTCATCTGATTTTATATTTTTCATTGCGTTATATGTGTAATATTCCCAGTAAAAAGAGATTGTACATAATATAATAAATATTCTAAAGTAACACTTACTTGCGAACGAAATACCGTCATGCAAACTTATTGTAACAATAAATTTCGATGAATGTTGAGTTGTAAAACTGTTATATTTCATGACCAGATCAATCACAGTTTCATTGAAAGGACCACGATCCCATTTGTCCGATGCAACGCCCTGGAAATATTCACAGCTATTAATGTTACACTTAACACTTACTTATCTTACTTTTTCGTATTCGATATGGCTGTAAATAGTTGACTTAATGATTTATCCAAACACCAATAGGATTAGATTTTAGCCTTTCATATTTATACCTTCGTCATCAAAAGTCGCCAGGGTAAATTTGCTCAGTTTGTTAGTGAAGCAGTTGGCATTTGCTGTGATAGTAATGTCCGATGATCGACCTGCACCTGATGAATCACAACGAGCATTGCTCCTCCTACTTTCTTCAGCGAATCCAGAGATCAGGGTATCCATCATTATTGCCTAAGAATATCGGATTAATACAATATATCGGTGAAACTGAAGATGATCAATTGAATTCTTAGATCTAACAAAACTGTATACCTGTCTCGAAAATACTTGTAGAATTTTGAAGACATGAGCGCCGTTTTCTCTGACAGGAAATTGAAGGAAAAGGCAAGGCAAACAATCCGGATTGCCTTCATCTGAAGGTTTTGCCATTTCCCAACTGAGCTCAGAGTACTTTAAACCAAGCAGGAGGCTCTGCACAATGTAGAAATCGTTACATTTAAATTAGAAATTATTCATTCTATAATCCATTTGTTTTATCTCCTCTTTTCTTTTCTCCATTTAGATACTCACACACTGTGCATCATCCACTATATAGACTCCCAGCGCATTGATTGCGACAAGTACTGGTAAGTCTCGATGTGTGATCCAGGAAGCCAGACCTCTAACAGGCCGCTCTATTTGTCCTTGAAAAAAGGTTGCTCCATAGCAGGGAAGCCCCCAGCAGAACTCCAAATACTTTCTTATCAATTTCCGGGGATTGGCATTAGTCCCTGTATGAGGTGGTATGCGTTTGTATTGTTCTAATAATCGAACCTCAGGAGCCCCCTTTCCTCCAACTAGACCCAAGCCAAAACCCAGTCCCAATAAAAGTGTCGGAGATGTGAAATGATGCGGCAAAAATCTCCCTCTATGACGGCGAAAGTAGGCCAGAGTGTGAGTCTGTGCATTGTAAGGTCCCAGTTCTATACGTGCTTGGAGTGCCCCTAGACTTGCATATCTTGCTTGACCCTCGCAAGGATATCTACCTGCAAAAGAAAGATGTTAATGATATTGTGGTTCAGTATTATTGAAAACTACACGCAAGGAACACAAGCCTTATTTACCTTCCAAGACATTGTATCTGGCTTCGGCATAAAGCAATTCAAGAGTCTTTGCTTCTTTGACTTGTTCCTCGTCGCTTCTGGAAAGGAATACGTTTCTACGAAAGTAAAGTACAGGCTGTTCCTCATCCCTGACTCCATTGCTTCCATATTTAGCTACCAAGCGATGCCATCTGCTTCCCAGCTCTAGGGGTTTATGAGTCGGTCCAAGCTGTACCTCCAGTTGTTGAGAGCAAAGCCAAAGGGCGAATACAGGCTGTCCAAGCGGTGGAGCAGCTCTGGCTAATCCCAATTCTTTTTCAGATTGAATTATAGCGATTATTTCTTGCGAAGTAATTGCACGTTCTACTTCCATAGTCAAAATAACTCCAGACATTAAGTAGACTGCGATGCAAGCCATAGGTTTACCCGTATTCATTTGACGAACTTGAAGATTACGTGTAGCTGCGGTTGTTGTGATCAAAAACAAAATAAACATTCTATTAATGGTCAATAAGGTGCGTAATGACGCTTCTGAACTTGCCAAGAGATTGGGCATATCTTGAAGAAGATGAAAACATCAAAGAAGCAAAGGTTTTCGTTAAATTAAATATATGTATACTGACGAGGTGAAGCACGAGAATCTGACGGACACTCGTTATGGAAATGATGGAGAGGCTGTCCTCGCCTCGCTTGACAATCCTTTTCCTGTTGATCCATGGCTTGTTGATACCTTGCCCAGTGTTTCCAATAGTATTTAGGAAAGGAAAGGCATATTTACTACACCCCAGAATTTCAATCTCTCACATTGTACAATGATATTTAAGAATCGAGAGAACAGTTTGATTCGATAAAAACAAACGATGATGAAAAATGAACGAAATATCGTGTGAAAAGTTGATTTTCGTACATTTAGAACTTATTTCTTTGTCAAACGTAATCATGAATTGAATAAAAAAACTAGGCCCCACACCACTTGTTGAAGAACACAGCATTCCTTCATTGCTATAAGTCCTATATTTCAGACAGTTTTCACTGTCACAAACAAATAGTTTGATACTGAAAAACCAAATAAGCAAATAAATGATAGACTACTTCTCTCTAATAATAGTAAGTTTTATATGGCATCAGAAACTACTGAGTGAGGCAGAAACTGGTTAGCTACACTCCATCTGAATTGTCAGACCAGTTTATTGATTATTTGAATCCTCAAACAGGGTGCCTCATTTTCTTGAAATATAAGAGCAGGTACAGGATAAAAGTGATTTCAATGCACCAGCAAGTAAGAGAATTATAAAGAAATTGAAAATAAAAAACACTTCAATGTAATTGATCATGATTTATGTTCCGAGATAATGAATAGGTGCTCGTGTTTTAATGTTCATCCGATTCTGTACATAATATTGATATAAGATGATCAATAATTAAGCAAGTTTGAAAACAAGCAACTCTACTTTCAAAATGATACTTTATATTATGTGGTTAGTAAAGGTTTATTAAAATTTTACATTTTCCACAATCCTTGTACATAAATATTAAGTATAAATATTACTGTGTCCATTCTGTGTCCTTAGCCTGGAATGAATGGCTTAATTAAAGATATTTTAACATTTCAAAGATGGAAAGCAGTCTCCACATGTTGACAAATACTTGTCGCGAATGACTTTCGATCCAATTAAAATGAATAAACAGCTTTTAGTAAGCCTGAATCATATCTATACTATGTGTATCTAATTTGACATAATCAGAAAGTCGAGAGTATTGTTTAAAGTGATTAATAATTATTTATTTTACAGATAGAAAATAGTTTGACAAATATTTCTCCTCTGGTTTTGTAATTTAAGTACACCAGAGGTAACAAGTAACGATTATCTCGAGTTTTTTGCCCATTTTAGAATTGAAAAAATTCATAATAAAATAGGGATAATAATCTTGCATATTATTCACGAGTATGAAAACCTTGAGCTAATTGTATATTTGAATTAAATTAAGTCGGCAACGTTCATAGGCATCTCGTCGATCTGGGTGGAATAATATTGCTCAATGTCACGAAGAATTCTGATGTCATCAGTTTTAACAAAGTTGATGGATACACCCTTTCGTCCAAATCTTCCCGAACGTCCGATTCGGTGAATGTATAATTCACGATTGTTTGGCAGATCGTAGTTTATTACCAAGGAGACTTGTTGTACATCTATTCCTCGAGCCCAGACGTCGGTCGTGATCAGTACCCGGCTGATTATCCAGAAAAAAAAATACAATATATTAGAAAAAGAAAACAAACAGCTGATAGAAAATTACTGAAGTTGGAATGTAGAACTATGTACCTCTGGCCAGATCTGAATTCCTTCATGATGTTGTCTCTTTCTTTTTGAGGCATATCTCCGTGCATTGAACACACAGTGAAGTTTGCCTCTCGCATTTTTTCTGTAAGCCAGTCGACCTTACGTTTGGTATTACAGAAAATTACCGCCTGTGTTATAGTCAGAGTATCGTAAAGATCGCACAAAGTGTCGAATTTCCATTCTTCTCTTTCAACTGCTACAAAGAATTGCTTAATTCCTTCCAGAGTCAATTCGTCACTGCAATTAAACATTTTTTCATACATTAATGTATAATTTTTTTATGTTGAGAGAATCATTCAAGGATTTCACAAATCAAAAATGATCTATGGATCACAATTGACGCACAGACTTAAATAATGAGATCTCAAGGATAGTTGAAGTTGGTTTAAGACCAGTAAATAATTGAATTACCGTTTGACAAGAATACGTATGGGATCAGTCATGAACTTGCTGGTCATTTCCAGAATTTCATGGGGTAAAGTGGCGGAAACAAGCACGACCTGAGTGGCTGGGGGTAGATACCGATAGACATCATAGATCTGTTCTTTGAATCCCTTGTTGAGCATCTCATCTGACTCATCCAAGACCAACATCTTTATTGCCCTTGTTCTGAGTACTCGGCGTTTTATCATGTCTGGAATAATTCATAATTGAATTAGCGATTGTTGGACATGAAAAATGCACTTGAATGCAAGGCTGTCTCACTTTAAAATACGCATTAGGATATCTCGAAAACTAGAGATGCTATTGAAAAATGTTTCAGACAAAAGTTGTGTGCTTCTGAGGGGAACATTTGGTAATGTTAAGGGGTTTTGAATTTTTATAGGGTTAAATGGGATTTTCATGAGGTAACTTTTGTTTTTTAAATTGGGCTCCCCTGAGTTTTAATGTAGATTTATAGTCTACGCAAAAAAAAAATACATTCCTTTTGTAGGGAACCTTTTTCTTCGAAAAGTTCAATTTCTTTTCGTTCTTTTGGTTGAAAGATGTTTTGTTTTTACAATAAACAAAACTTTTGCATTAAAAATATGAGGTTAATAAAAAAATATCAAGAACGAAAAGTTTTTGATTCTTCTTAATTAATCATGGCAAGTCATTTTAGAAATGGATTAATCACTTTAAGAATTTTATTTCATTATTAGCTTTGTAACGATATAATTAACTTCATTTTATGATAGGAAATTGTAGTTTTAGAAAAAAGTTTCCTACAAAAGGAATGTATTTTTTTGTGTAGATTATGAACATGCATTAAAAAATATAGGTTTCCATTTCAAAAAATTAAAGTTATCTTATAAAGACCTCGTAAAACCTTATGAAAGTTTGTCATTAAAATACGTTATTGACAAGATTCACTCACCAAATACTCGTCCTGGCGTTCCGGAGACAACATGCTGTCCATAGTCAAGTTTTCTAATATCTTCGCCGAGGTTGGTGCCTCCGATACAAGCATGGCATTGTACATTCATAAAATCGCCCAGGGCAAGAATTACCTTTTGAATTTGTGTGGCGAGCTCGCGGGTAGGAGACAAACATAATACCTGGGTTTCGCGCACTTGTGTATCCAACGACTGCAGTATTGCGATTGAAAACGTAGCTGTTTTACCTGTACCAGATTGGGCCTGGGCTATAACGTCTCTACCCTTCATTATCGGTTTGATTGAACGCTGTTGGATCGCCGACGGTTTTTCAAAACCTGTTGAAATATATTTGTGACGTTAATTCGGAGAGTAAAATGGAAAGAAGCACGGAAAAAAGTGTGTGTAGTTGTAAACGGATACTGGATTTTTTATAGGTTAGCTTTAGCTTCTAGGACGAAAAACCAAGGTGTATCCTACCGTAGGCGTAAATCCCTCGCAGTAGTTCGTCGCGAAGCCCCATATTATCAAAAGTTGGTATAACCTCGACATCTTCGCTCGTTTCAAACTCAACATTTGATAAATCTTCTGTTTGCGCGACACGGCGTGACTTCGGTTCCGCCATTTTGACAGCTCAATTGAAAATTGAAGAGTGAAGACCACAGACTTGGGAATAAAAAATACGGTAAATTTTTGGAACACGAAGTTCGTTGCGGTAGTCCACCACGCGAGGGCGCCACTCGGCTGGCTAACGACTTCAATGCCAGATGGCTCCGCCATCTAACGATGGAACTGTCTTTCGTAGTCTATGGTTCGAAGTATTGGTGTCCTGTGTCACACCGGGCGGCGTTCCCCGCGCTATTTGTTGACAAAAGCTCACATAATTCTATCGCTCGTATGCCATTAAAGTGAATACGACACATTAGTTGTTAAGTAGATAGAAGAGCATATTTCGCCCGCCGAATTCACAAGGAGAAGCGATCTAAAGCTCGAACCCAGTGAACGCTGTGAACGACGAGAAGCGCGGAGGGACCGAGGGGGGAAACATACACATACTTACCTATGTTCAACCTGCGTGTGAGAGAGAGAGAGAGAGACAGAACGAGCGGACCAGCGAGCGAGTGAGCGAGGGAGGGAGTCAGAGGTGGCTAGGGTGTCTCTGTTAGTTCCTTGCTAAAATGAAAATGGCGTTCGTCTGTTGAGCGGAGCGGGCCGCCGCCAAAGATGCTCGCGGTTATAACGGGCACGTGAAGTTTGTGCGCGCGTCGTGCTGGGTGATATTTGATTCGTGTAAATAATTGTTTGTGCCGTGTTAGTGATCGTATAATTAAAATACGCGTCAGCTAACGGACATAAGATGGCGTAATATATATTTAAAAAAAAAACGCAATGATGAAGTGACGACTACTAAGTACGCGACTAGCGACAAACGACGAGAGGGACGGTGCGTCTCAGTTGTATCTGTCGGCTAAAGTCACAGTTGTTGCCGCGGCGGTGCGCGTTTGCAACGGAGAGCGCCGATGCCGGCCGAATACTACGAAGATTTTAAAACAAATTTCCAAAGGGCGTTGCACATCGATCCTCAAGACTCGAGCAACATGACCGCAAACATGTATCGAGTGGGAGGTATGACACATTATCCGATTCCCGCTCTATTCCTGTTGTTTCACAGTTTTCTTATATTTCAGTTTCTTATTTTCTCGTTTTATTTTTTTCTCTTTTTCTTCATTATCTAGCTTTAATTAGCCACGAGAAATTAATGTTTGCAAATGGCATCGCGATGGCTGGCGATGGCGCCTGTACGCGTCCTCATCTCCCCCTCCCCCCCACTCAACATCAATGGTGCGTACCCACCGTTGTCGTTATCCCCCCCTCCCGACTTCTTCCCGTCCCCTTGTTTCCAGGTTCCCCGCGCGGCGTCCGCGTTTCAAGACGTATCGGATATATACCGAATGCCAATGTCCCCGTGCTAGTCTCGAGTTCATCTCGATTCTGACCGTCTTTACCCAATTTACCCAAAGTTAACGAGTTTCTATATAAAAAGAACGAAACTAAAATAAAAATTAACCATTTCTTATTTACGCACATATTTATTCAGTAATAATGCGATTCACACACATGAGTTTATAGCATATGAAATTTCGGTAATATTGTTAATATGAAATATGTAAATTTTTGCGATAAAATTCGTGAATTCATGAGCCGATCATTAACGGATTCCTTGGTTATTTGAGCCTTGTTTATTGTAGAAATTTGCATACACTAAGATATCTTTCTAACACTATCATGAGCCTATGACTTTGAAATTGCGTAATAATAATAATATCAAAAGTAATAACTACTATATTGATATTTACAATCAAACGTCCTTGTACTTGGAGTTATACGTGTGTCCAATAGTGTTGAAATTTAGTCCAATTTATATTTACTTATTTCTTTATTTCTTTATTCATTCATTCACTCATGATGTTTTCAGACTACGTGTACTTTGAGACATCCTCAACGTCACCTTATCAGATCCGTAGGATAGAAGAATTGAACAAGGTATTAGTTATTGAAATTATTTATCACAATTATTCAATATCTTGCAAGAAACACAACTATGTGGAAAATAAAAACAGAATTTTCTACCATTTATTCATCCTGTATATTTGTAACTGTACATATGCATGTGACTTTTGTAACTTTCCATCTCACTTACTCCTCTTGAGTTTATAATTATAGTATGTTCAGCATGTTCTTTATTTATATTTAAAACCATGTGAGATTTTTTTTTTTTCTCTCTGTATCAATATGTTTCTAATACAGCTGGCAATCTGTTAGATTCATATACATGATATGTGCATGACATCATTTCAGGTATTCTCTAAGATTATACAAATTAATCCAATTCACTTTTTCAGACGGCTAGTGGAAATGTTGAAGCAAAGGTCATGTGTTTCTTCAGGCGGAGGGACCTACCATCCACTTTAATTATGCTAGCTGACAAGCATCAGTGTAAGTCTGCGTTCCGTTTTATCACAAAAAGGCAGGAAGTCCTTTGGACAAACTTCTCTATAAAAAAAAACGGTCAATTTTCAATTTAATGTGTTTTAACGACGATGTATCATAGTATTTTGGATAAAAGTTTGCTTACTGCCCGTCCTTAATTAGCTCTAGAGATAAATTGAATTTTTTATATTGCAAACAAAAACAACAACTTATTTATTTACAATCTCAGATTTGCAAAACTGATGTAGTAGAATTACAGAATTTATCCATACACGTGTATGGTAATGTTTGTCAGAGTATATCGGAATGACAAAAACTATTATACTTTTGTGTGGACCAATGATACAAACGAGATGCCGACAATTTTGGGGTGAGAATGTATAATAAGTAATGTTGGAAGGGGGGAGAGCAGTATCGATCTACCTAGAGGGGCAATGGGGAAGCTATGGGGAGTAGTATTCACCCTATTCTCCCTGTCACTCCCCTTTCTCCCCTGTTTTCCCCCTGTTTTCCCCCCTTTCCTCCTTTCCAACCCCAACTAAATGAATGATTGACGCAGGAGCAGTGGGGTGGGGCCTGGTTCAGTGTTGTGCCTGCTTTCATGTATGTGTCCATGTGTGTGTGTGTGTGTGCGCGCGCGTGTGTGTGTGTGTATGTATGTATGTATGTATGTATGTATGTATGTATGTATGTATGTGTATTTTTGTGTCAGCATGCATTTGTGTACATGAGATACATGGAAGAGATGGAACAATCTCTTATTCTCTCTCTCTCTCTCTCTATTCATCTCCTCTAGCAAGTACTCTCCTTACCGTGAGAATAATTAAGATACAACTGTCGTCGATACTTTCATTAAATATGTTGTTAATTTATGACTATAGTAAATCAATCTTTCGCAATATCGAGATAGCTGAAAATCACAATTATCAATCTTGTTCGAATTTTATCCAAATAGTCGAAAGTGTATTCCAGATGTTGTAATTTTAATCCATTAGTAATCATAACGATATGACACAATTTATGTTCAATAAAAACATGGAACAATCTGATCAAGATGAACAATAATGTTTATAATAAGAAACGGCAGTCTCAGGCCAAAAGAATGAATTATACATGAAAAGAATGTCCAGGTCTTATTTTTGTATAGCACAATCTCTCGCGTTTTGAATTCCATACATCATTCAAATAGAGAAGTTGGGCGTTGAATGTTAAATCTCTATGAGAATTCGTAATGAATTTTTACAAAGTAAAAAGTTTGTATTTCATAATATCGTTGTACTCGTTGTCATACTCTCTCACAATCTCTCCTCATCACATTTCATTCATATATATTCATCTGACAGCAAAATTATAGCTAAAAAATATCGATTTGTAACTTAAAACCAATTACAACAATGGATTTCATTTGTACGAGCGATTCAACAAACATAAACATGAAACAATCTTTCATTGATAATGAATTTTAATATCTATATTCAAACCGCTCAGTCAAACATATCCATGATAGAAAATAGTTGAAATTGGTCAAGATATTAGAATGGTATAAATTATCTGATCGCATGGAGGTGATGGCACTCGTTAGATTGAAAAAATCTATTGAAAATAGTTAGAAAAAAAAATTACAAAGGTAGAGTGGGTTTGTGATGAATATTCCAGTGGCAAGCGTGGAGCAGCAGAGGTCAGATTCCCCCGCTATCACGCAGATACAAAAACTCGAGAATCCAGATTCAACTAAGGAATTGACTAATAAAGACGGCGTTGGGATTGGCCCCAAAACTATCGCCAAAGGGGGAGGTAAAGGTGGCTGGTTAAAGGCCCCACTTTCAGAGGCCCAGGAGCCCCATGGTGAGTGAGTTAGCGAGTTGAACGTTGTGCCACAGGCGGATACATATCATTATTCAATAGTTTCTGTTTACACACACAAACAAATTGAAATCTTTTACTAAATTAACAGACAGCGATGTTCTCTCTTTCTCTCTCTCTCTCTCTCTCTCTCTCTCTCTCTTTCTCTCTCTCTCTCTCTCTCTCTCTCTCTCTCTCTCTCTCTCTCTCTCTCTCTCTCTCTCTCTCTCTCTCTCTCTCTCTCTCTCTCTCTCTCTCTCTCTCTCTCTCTCTCTCTCTCTCTCTCTCTTTCTCTCTCTCTCTCTCTCTCTCTCTCTCACTCTCTCTCTCTCTCTCTTAGTATTCATTTAGTAGGCATTTTATTTTGCATAATTCAAAGTTCAAGCCAATGATGATGTACGGCTACTGATTCAGTAGTGGGATTTTATAAAATTCTTTGTAATCTTGGTGGTGGTCGATAGTCTAGATCCGAATCACTGTAAGGGCGAAGAGACAAAATAATCGGGTATTAATCGATGCTCCTTCTTTAAAGTACTATGACTGTAGCTTCGTATTTATTTCTCTGTACTTATGTATAAGAGTAATGAAATCCGTAACAAATATCTTGCGTCGTTACATTTATATGCACGGTGATGTCTTAATTTGTTTTTTTATTTTCAATTTTTTTGTGTCACTGATTCGAAATAGACAATTTAAAATAGTCACTGCATTGCAGCAATTTTTTCATTAAAGTGTTTAACTCTATACTATAGTCGTTGTATTACTGCTAGAAACACCTTGCATATAAATATTTACAAGTCCCACTGCGTCTTGTGATGATTCTTTAGTAATCTGAGGCTTTCACCCTACAATCAACTGATTTATTGATATTTTTATTCACGATACTAGGTATTTGAAATGATTAATAATTATTTTTTATTTTTCCAAACTATTTTTGTCAGATCCATGTGCTCGTCTCATCTCAACATGTGCTTTTGTCGTGTTCGTTTTACTTTACTTTTTTTTCTTCATTATCTGCATTCTAGCATAGATGTGTTTCGTTTGGAATAAGTTTACAAACTTTTTACTGAATTTAATTTTTTTGATATTGTCATATATTTTTGTGATACATTTCTACTATTATTTACATATATACAGGGTCATTAAAATATTTAAGTTCCCAGTTTTACTTGAACATTTATTTCTATTGACTTCAAGATTTAAAAAGTTCTATCCATGTATTATGATTAGTTTCGTCCTACGCTGATACTTATTACGTAATATATTTGGGTGGCTAGTCTACACATATTTTTGTTTTATTTTTAATTATTCTAATTTCGTCATTGAATGAGGCTGGTTGATGAATGAAACTTAAAAGTACGATTATTTAATCTGTTATCCTCATTTGTGATTCATTTCACTAGAAAATTTGCATTTACCCATGGTTCTAATTTATTGTTTTCTAACTTATTATGAATCATCACAGGTGTAGATGAAGGGGCAATGGGAAGCAGTGGGGTAGGTGACTTAAGCGTCAAACAACGACACCAAATGAAACATCGCGAATTGTTTCTATCTAGACAAGTTGAAACTATGCCTGCCACACACATCAGGGGAAAGTGTTGTGTCACTCTCTTGAACGAGACGGAGTCTCTACTGAGTTACCTAAACAAAGAGGATTCCTTTTTTTACTGCCTTGTATTTGATCCGGCGCAGAGAACTTTGCTCGCTGACAAAGGTGAGGAAAAATTCTTGGACAATTAGACATTGTACAATCATTAGATTTTATTACGCCAAAAATATATTTTACGATACATTTAGTCTAAAGTTTATAAATATGTATTAATACAACCACTTCAGTTAATTTATAATAATTTATTCTCATGCTCAGGTGAGATCAGAGTTGGTAGCCGTTACCAGGCAGATGGGATTGCCTCAGTTCCCTTAACATCCTCTGAGAAAGAGGCAGACCCCCGAAGACTACAGGATCTAGAATCACTGGTGTGGACTCCACGCCATGCTCTCACAGATCGTCAAATAGACCAATTCCTTGTCGTAAGTCGTTCGGTTGGGACCTTTGCCCGTGCTCTAGACTGCTCTTCTTCAGTAAAACAACCATCTTTACACATGTCAGCTGCTGCTGCGTCTAGGGATATAACGCTTGTGAGTAATATAATAATTGTCTGAAAATCTTTAAAAAAAATTATATTAATTCTACCTGTTGATCGCTCAACTTATAACAAAGTTCTTACGCTGAGAGCCGAGTATGAAGGGGAAGACAGGCTAAAAGTTGAAATCAAATACTTGAATAGTTCCTATCATTTATATTATTTCTGTTATTTAATCCAGTTTCACGCAATGGACACTCTACATCGGCACAACTATGATGTGGCAAGAGCCATGTCCTCATTGGTGCCAAGTTCTGGGCCTGTATTGTGCAGGGACGAAATGGAGGAGTGGAGCGCTTCTGAGGCTAATCTTTTTGAAGAGGCTCTGGACAAGTACGGCAAAGACTTTTCCGACATTCGACAGGACTTTGTGAGTTTAATTGATTTATAAATTAATATTTGAGAAGCTTGTTTTCTATTCAGCAATGCAAAACTTGTATCAAGTTTTTTTATTTTTCTATTTTTTCTTGAATAAAAATCGTCACGTGATTTAATATCGTCGTTTATTTTATTTCTTTTTCCAGTTACCTTGGAAAACATTGAAGAATGTAATAGAGTATTACTACATGTGGAAGACAACTGATCGTTATGTACAACAGAAACGTGTCAAAGCTGTAGAGGCTGAAAGTAAACTTAAACAAGTGTACATACCAAACTACAATAAACCTCCGTCTGGTAATACGTCGGCACCATCTACCGCCACTGTAATACCATTGGGAAACAATAACAATAACAGCAATGGTAAATTACCAAACGTATTGAACGGCAGTAGCAACGGAAATGTCGTCGGTGATGTCGGGACGCTACTAGTCACCGGTGTCGGCGGTAATAAAGCATGCGAGAGCTGCCAAGGCATGCAAAGCGGACAGTGGTACGCTTGGGGACCTTCTCACATGCAATGCCGATTGTGCCAGTCATGCTGGACCTATTGGAAGAAGTACGGCGGACTGAAGGTATGCTTGTAGCCCAGTAAACAAAGGTCGGAACCTGAAAAATTTGGAAGTGGCTGCACACTTGATTTTTTCTTCGTTTTACACTCAAGAATATTATACGCAAATTTACAGGATCAAAAATTGCTGGGGAATCGTGAGAATTGATGAAAAAAGACGGAAATTTTCGCTTTTCGCAATATCTTCGCAACAGTGAGAATTTCGAAAAAAGTTTCGTACAAAAGTTGTAAAGCTAAAAATTCTGCATCGAAAAATGTCCCAGAAGTTAATTTTTGTTCAGTATTTACAAAGTGATAACGAATTTTTCGATTTATGTATGAAAAATCAGGAAATTCGTTGTCACTTCCGTATATACTTGATGAAAATTAACTTCTGAGGGTATTTATCGACGCAGAATTTTTAGCTCTACAACTTTTATGCGAAATGTTTTTCGAAATTCCTTACCGTTGCCGAGATAATCGTGAAAGACGAAAATTTTCGTCTTTTTTTATAAATTTTCACGATTTCCTGGGCATTTTTGATCCTGCGAATTTGGATATAGCATTCTTGGGTGTAAAACGAAGACGAAATCAAGTTTGCAGCCACTTCCAAAATTTTTGAGGTTCGGACCCTGGTTTACTGGACTATTAAGGATTGTTGCAAGCTTAGAATAGTCGAAAAACTATCGAAATCGCGTAAAATTTTACTCTATTCATATGCATATTTTATTTATCTATTCAGGTGCCGTCGCGTATAGATGATGCTGACTTGGAGAGGAAAAGGGGAGGATGTGGAGCAGGCGGTGCTGGTGGCGCCGGTTCCGACGAGGAGGGTAGAGGAGCGGGAGGTGCCCACAGGCCGCATCGTTGCAGTATACCTTCTTGCGGAAAAGAATTTAAGCTTAAAGCTCACTTGAGCCGTCATTATGCTAGCGCCCATGGCGTAGATCTTCGAGGAACGGGAGTAGGAGTCGGTGGTAGCGGCGGTGGCGGAGGCGGTGGTTCACCTCGTCCTGTTATGAAGACACGCTCGGCTTTTTATCTACGTACATCGGCTTTGGCACGTGCTGCTCGTAGACTTTGCGCCGCGCAATTGCGAACACGTCATGCCGCGCGCGCACCACATCAACCGGTAAACGCTACACCTTTGAGACATTTGTGCGCCTCGCCGCAACTCGCTACTAAAACTCCTGGGGAATTGAGGATCTTGGCTAGAGCCACACGACCACGACCTCGTCCTCGTGTAACAGACATAGCAACGCGACTAGGCGATCATCCATTGCCCAGGCAACCTGGTGAATGGGATTGGCTAACATTGACAGCACCTGCTCAACGCAAACAACCGGATCGTGTGTTTTTTCCAAGACCTCCAAAAGCACCAGGTATAAGGATTGTTTTTATTTAATTATTTATGTCTTGAAGTACCTAGTTTACTTTTTTCACATAATTCATTGAATAAATATTATATCCGATTTTTCATGATTTAAATATTCATTTTCTTCATTTTAGATGGCAGTCTTCTTTATGAGAGGGTTCCAAACAAACCGGAGGCCGAAAGATTACCGCTAACGCCTCCTCAGCCTCAACCTTCGCTACAGGCACAGCAGACAATCTTGAAACGTACGCGGCCACCGTTTGACGAGATAAATGGATCTGATGGTAAGTCCCATTATTTAAGAAGATAGTCACTGTTAAATTCGGACAATTTAAATACTAATAGATTTCTCTGTTTGTTGGCTTTTACTCGGATGTGGACTGGGACGAAGGTAATGAATAATGAAATTGTGGGTTTTCGTTTAATTTCGTCTTTTCAGAAAGAATATTTTCCTTTACTGATAGTTTGAAAAAAATTAGCCAACTATTTGCTGATACAATATTAAAATTCAAATGAAAAGAAAATAGTGTATCGTTTCCACATTTGGTAACGTAATATTTTGAAGAAAAATTTCAAAGTCGCTCCAATTACGTTAGAGAACAGGTCGAGGTCTTGGAATTTTTTTAAAAAGCTTTCCAAAGTTGGAAAATAAAATCAGAATACTCGTTAATTCACATAACGTTCTCAAATAGAATTAAAAACTTATTTTTTTTTTTAATAATTGGCAGAAAAAGGTTCTAGTGCAAATAATGAGTTGAAATTATATTAAATATAATTAATTTTCGAATCTTCACGGGGAACCTTTTTCTTACACATTTTTCAACGAAATTTGCCTCAAAGCAAGATACGTGGGATAAAAATAAATAAAATATCGTTTTTTAGACGAGTTTAATGTCTTAGTTTTTGAAACCAAATTGTAGCTTTGCATAAGTATTTTCATAACTCTGCAATAAATAAACTGTTGAATTATTTTCTATTCAAGTTAAGGGGAGAAATATTAACAAAATCTAGTTGAATTGTTTTCATTGTGCTTGTGATATTGATGATGATCGTTTAATTTCAGGAATCGCTCTTAACGCCGGACTTCCTGGCGGACCACCCGCAAAAAGAGCCCATCATTCGCAGCAGCTGCACCCTAAAAGTACCTTAGAGCATTCGACCCCTGCGGTAATGCCATTGCCACCGCCTTTAAACGGTAGAGCACCACCTCATCCACCAAATCATCCCCACGGTGGTCCGCAACCAATTTCTCGCAGCAACGCGCGGAAGCAGGTTATTTCTTGGATGGATGCACCCGACGACGTCTACTTCCGGGCCTCCGATCAGGCCAAGTCGGTATACTTGATTTTATTTTTAATCCCCGGTTCATTCGATTTATCATTGCTGTGATAATTTATGTATTTTTCTATTATCTTTATCTTTTTCTTCTTATACATCGGAGTATAAATATTACAGATTACCTTTTTCCAATATTGAACGGGAATTATGATGAACCAGGGATTATTGATGATTTTTCAAAAGATCCCCGTTACTAATACCGATATATTTTTTTTTTTTTATTATGATGTCGCAGGAGAGTTAGGAGAACGCTTTCATCAGTCGAGCTGCGACGAGCGGCACGCAAACCATGGCGCCGACTCCCGACGCCTCACCATCCACCATTACCTATTCAAAGGGCGCAACGAGGCGACGAGATGGTCGTGATTCTCGATTAAATATAATTATAATGATAATAATAATAACAATATGTTGGATGCACCAAATTTGAGCTGACCGACGGTAAACCGGGGTAACTAACGACGATCTATAAACTTCATTCAACGTTAATACCAGGCAATAAATGACGATAGATGCCCGGCTACATCTCGTCCTATTATCATTATGTATAAATCGAATTATACCTACTAGCTCTCTCATGTCACGCTCGGTTTTTCTATGATAGATCGACTGTTTTCTCTTTCTTTTCCTTTTGTTTATTTCATTAATTTGTGGCTACGCGGAATCTTCAGATTTAAGTGAGAGTCGCAACGTTATTGAACATCATCTTGCCTCATCTCGTGAGACGGTGAAATTGTTTTTGAAATAATTATTCATTTTACAGACATGAAAGACGTAAGCGCGCTGGTATTACCGTTGATAAACATTCAAAGAAAAAAAATGAAAAAAAAAACCTTAAACAAATAAACAAAAAATACGAGTCATTCGTAATGATTTTCTATTCGTATTACTTGATTATCGTTGTTATTGATAATAATGATTATTATTATTATTAACTAAATGTACATATACATGTCTACACACACAGATACACGCGCGTCGGCACACGCACGCATGCATACTTACTAAACCCATCCATCTGATGACAAAGAGAAAAAAAAAAAACATAAAAAAATAATAGACACACTCATTATACACATGGTCCAGATATATTGTAACCACTTGGAGCCCAAGAACTGTGAACAAATATAGTTCGGAAACTGGTGGAACTTAGCCTGTGCGTGCGTGTTAATACGAACAGGGCGATCATACGCCTGATGCGGGGAGAACGAATGCGAGTGAGAGATGAAGAGTGCTGATTGTGAATATTTTTATTAAATTTTCAAGTTTGATGACATCCGTCGCAAAAAATTAACAAATAAATACACTTAAGGATAAGTAGCAAGTGGAGATATTTGTATATTGTTTTCCGATCCTCTCCAAAATTCCCTCGTACTTGATGCTCTGTATTCATCTGGAAATTATCTCCGGATATTTCGAGGGACTAAATGAGCCGATATGTGATTTATGCTATCGATTCACCCGCATAAAATAAATTTCGATCGTTAAGGTAGAGTAGATGTTTTTAATGATTCGTTCTATTAAAAGCACAAGGAAATATTCTCGAAAAATTATTTAAAAAATCATTGATAAGAATTGAGATAAAAATATTGAAATTCTTTCCTCATTTGAATTTTTTCCTGTTAATATTTTTGATTTCTAATGACTTCTAGTATATTCATTGAAAAACCGAAGTTCCGCGATTTTTCATTTTTTGAATTTCGTTAAAATTTACGTAAAGTTATAATGTAGTTTTATGCGACATAAAAAGGTCAAAAATTCATCTATGATTTTTTCGCTTCTTGTCTTCTTATCCCTATGCTTAACTCCTGAAGGAATGTAGCAAATTCAACGTGCTAACTGAAGATTTATATATTTTCAGTCAACGTTATAATGTAGGAAAGCTGATTCCGCCAGAATTTAAACCGGCTGATGACGTCATGTGGACTTTTAACATGGCGACTTGCTACAAACTACTCTTATCGGTAAGACCAGTATCCGGCGTGACTGCCGGCAAAAGTAGTTCGATCGCGGGATGGCGATGCCATTTCAGACCACCCCGTTCGCAAGGGAGAGTACTGACCTTGAACTTGAGTAGCGGCGGTGCAGTCACGGGGTCAGTGGCCCTCGTGGCGTCAGCGAGATCATATGGTGGTGGTTATGTGACGACTTTAACAGCCATCTCAATAGAATATTCCGAACACGAAAAAGTTGTCGCGTAGATGTTGAACAAACAGTATGTGAATCTTCAAAATTGGGTTATTCTTTTCTGGCAATCGAACCACTGACGCGACTGCCAGACAAAAATCAAGAGAAAAATCTCCGTCCGACACAATGTAGTTTACATTATAAGAACTTGTATAGCAGTAAGCAAATAGATATGTACTTGATAATTTGCGATGCGTATATGTATATTTAGTTATAAGAAATAACTACAATCTGTATGTACTGCATACATACATAACATTGATAATGAGAAATATAGTATCGATGCTGCAGTAATAAATTCTCAGATACACCTATAATGAATCACTTCGTTATTTTCCACTCTCCCCGTCCTGCGACTCCTTATGTCAGGTATTGAATGAGGTGAGTGAATTATAATAATCGTAGAAAGACACGGCGCAATTTTTCGATTTACAGGAATTTTAAATCTTAAATAATTTAAGACATGCCGAGAGACACGTCTATACGAATGCATGCCTGCTTAAACATATGCTCCTGATTTTTCCCGCCAAAAATTTCAGCACACCTCCTCGGCTCAGATGTTCTCCTGATACCAGGAGCAATTTTTCGACTTAAAATTCCAAAAACTCTAAATTTCGTAAGATAATGAGCGATGCAGAGACACACGTCTATACGAATGCACGGTTGCTTAGACACATGCTCCTGATTTTTCCCGCCTAAAATTTCAGCACACCTCCTCGGCTCAGATGTTCTCCTGATACCAGGAGCAATTTTTCGACTTAAAATTCCAAAAACTCTAAATTTCGTAAGATGATGAGAGATGCAGAGAGACACGTCTATACGAATGCACGGTTGCTGAGATATACGTCCTGATTTTTCCCGCCAAAAATTTCAGCACACCTCCTCGGCTCAGATGTTCTCCTGATACCAGGAGCAATTTTTCGACTTAAAATTCCAAAAACTCTAAATTTCGTAAGATAATGAGCGATGCAGAGACACACGTCTATACGAATGCACGGTTGCTTAGACACATGCTCCTGATTTTTCCCGCCAAAAATTTCAGCACACCTCCTCGGCTCAGATGTTCTCCTGATACCAGGAGCAATTTTTCGACTTAAAATTCCAAAAACTCTAAATTTCGTAAGATGATGAGAGATGCAGAGACACACGTCTATACGAATGCACGGTTGCTTAGACACATGCTCCTGATTTTTCCCGCCTAAAATTTCAGCACACCTCCTCGGCTCAGATGTTCTCCCGATACCAGGAGCAATTTTTCGACTTAAAATTCCAAAAACTCTAAATTTCGTAAGATGATGAGAGATGCAGAGACACACGTCTATACGAATGCACGGTTGCTTAGACACATGCTCCTGATTTTTCCCGCCTAAAATTTCAGCACACCTCCTCGGCTCAGATGTTCTCCTGATACCAGGAGCAATTTTTCGACTTAAAATTCCAAAAACTCTAAATTTCGTAAGATGATGAGAGATGCAGAGAGACACGTCTATACGAATGCACGGTTGCTGAGATATACGTCCTGATTTTTCCCGCCAAAAATTTCAGCACACCTCCTCGGCTCAGATGTTCTCCTGATACCAGGAGCAATTTTTCGACTTAAAATTCCAAAAACTCTAAATTTCGTAAGATAATGAGCGATGCAGAGACACACGTCTATACGAATGCACGGTTGCTTAGACACATGCTCCTGATTTTTCCCGCCTAAAATTTCAGCACACCTCCTCGGCTCAGATGTTCTCCTGATACCAGGAGCAATTTTTCGACTTAAAATTCCAAAAACTCTAAATTTCGTAAGATGATGAGAGATGCAGAGACACACGTCTATACGAATGCACGGTTGCTTAGACACATGCTCCTGATTTTTCCCGCCTAAAATTTCAGCACACCTCCTCGGCTCAGATGTTCTCCTGATACCAGGAGCAATTTTTCGACTTAAAATTCCAAAAACTCTAAATTTCGTAAGATGATGAGAGATGCAGAGACACACGTCTATACGAATGCACGGTTGCTTAGACACATGCTCCTGATTTTTCCCGCCAAAAATTTCAGCACACCTCCTCGGCTCAGATGTTCTCCTGATACCAGGAGCAATTTTTCGACTTAAAATTCCAAAAACTCTAAATTTCGTAAGATGATGAGCGATGCAGAGACACACGTCTATACGAATGCACGGTTGCTTAGACACATGCTCCTGATTTTTCCCGCCTAAAATTTCAGCACACCTCCTCGGCTCAGATGTTCTCCTGATACCAGGAGCAATTTTTCGACTTAAAATTCCAAAAACTCTAAATTTCGTAAGATAATGAGCGATGCAGAGACACACGTCTATACGAATGCACGGTTGCTTAGACACATGCTCCTGATTTTTCCCGCCAAAAATTTCAGCACACCTCCTCGGCTCAGATGTTCTCCTGATACCAGGAGCAATTTTTCGACTTAAAATTCCAAAAACTCTAAATTTCGTAAGATAATGAGCGATGCAGAGTCACACATCTGTACGAATGCACGGTTGCTGAGATATACGTCCTGATTTTTCCCGCCAAAAATTTCAGCACACCTCCTCGGCTCAGATGTTCTCCTGATACCAGGAGCAATTTTTCGACTTAAAATTCCAAAAACTCTAAATTTCGTAAGATGATGAGCGATGCAGAGACACACGTCTATACGAATGCACGGTTGCTTAGACACATGCTCCTGATTTTTCCCGCCAAAAATTTCAGCACACCTCCTCGGCTCAGATGTTCTCCTGATACCAGGAGCAATTTTTCGACTTAAAATTCCAAAAACTCTAAATTTCGTAAGATGATGAGAGATGCAGAGACACACGTCTATACGAATGCACGGTTGCTTAGACACATGCTCCTGATTTTTCCCGCCAAAAATTTCAGCACACCTCCTCGGCTCAGATGTTCTCCTGATACCAGGAGCAATTTTTCGACTTAAAATTCCAAAAACTCTAAATTTCGTAAGATGATGAGAGATGCAGAGAGACACGTCTATACGAATGCACGGTTGCTGAGATATACGTCCTGATTTTTCCCGCCAAAAATTTCAGCACACCTCCTCGGCTCAGATGTTCTCCCGATACCAGGAGCAATTTTTCGACTTAAAATTCCAAAAACTCGAAATTTCGTAAGATAATGAGCGATGCAGAGTCACACATCTGTACGAATGCACGGTTGCTGAGATATACGTCCTGATTTTTCCCGCCAAAAATTTCAGCACACCTCCTCGGCTCAGATGTTCTCCCGATACCAGGAGCAATTTTTCGACTTAAAATTCCAAAAACTCGAAATTTCGTAAGATAATGAGCGATGCAGAGTCACACATCTGTACGAATGCACGGTTGCTGAGATATACGTCCTGATTTTTCCCGCCAAAAATTTCAGCACACCTCCTCGGCTCAGATGTTCTCCCGATACCAGGAGCAATTTTTCGACTTAAAATTCCAAAAACTCTAAATTTCGTAAGATAATGAGAGATGCAGACAGACACGTCTCTACGAATGCACGATTGCTGAGATATACGTCCTGATTTTTTCCGCCAAAAATTTTGGATAGAATTAGGAGGCACGGTCGAATGGGATTGGGGAGAATTCGAAAAAAGGCAACTTGGAAATATTTCTCGAAAATAAATATGTATGTATGTAATTGATCGAGTCTCTTTATTTACTTCTGGAGATACAAGTCATCTCAATATATAAATCACATTTGTATCACCTTATACAATAATATGCCACCTATTGCAACATTTTACAAATGTATGTATGGTTATGCACTTGAATAAAAATTATTATTATTATGATTATGATATAAAAAATATCAAAATCACAATTTATAAATTAATTATTCAAAATCATATAAGAAAAATTGATGTCCAATAACAATGTCATTAAAACACCGCCAAATAATATTTTTTATAATTTGTATGTACTATTTTCATGTTAGTATGAAGTGGACGGACCGCGTATAGATGCTGTGCATCTCTGCAGAATATAGTATCATATTATACTGTTACTATGTAACCTGGTTTAAATAAAAAAATATCTAAGTAAATAAATATCTGTTTGGAGTATTAATATTGAATCTCGTTAACATGATCCCCGTGCAAACTCTGCGACGCCACGAGGGCCACTGACCCTGCGAATGCAGTCAAGTGTCAAATCAAGTTCAAGGTCAGTGCTCTGCCTCGCCAGTGGGGTCCGAAATGGTATCGCCATCTCGCGGTCGAATTGACGAATGTCAATGCGGGTCGCTGGTAACGCCATCCTGCAAAATATTCTGAAACTACGTCTCGTCCTTCGTATTGTAACTGATAGGTTATGTAGCCGCGCTGATTGCGTTATAACCTGTATTCGTAAGCCAGTGGGAAGTAAATAATTAATTGACCATGTCCAGAGCAGGAATGAAACTGAAGTCTATGAAAAAAGTCGCAGATAAAGTTGATCATTCTTCAAAATTAAAGACATTTATACCTGCCGGTATGGCAACAGCCGGTCCACCGCTGGGACCCGTACTTGGACAGGTTAGGTTAGATTAGATTTAGAGTTTATGTTCGAATTTAGATCTTGATTCTGTGTTTAGCCAGCATTATTCACACCGTTCGTCGGCATAATATTTAATTATTTTCGGAGAAAAGATTATTATTTGTCACCACATTTAACACTGCTCATTCTGACATTGCTAATCCATGTGAAATTATTTTTTTCAGAGAAACATAAACATAGCAGCGTTTTGCAAGGATTTCAACGAGAGAACCAAAGATATAATTGAAGGAGTTCCACTGCCTTGTCGAGTACGTGTTACCTCTGACCGGAGTTACGATTTAGTTATTCACAAACCACCGACAACATATTACTTGAAACAAGCTGCTGGAATTCAGCGTGGCGCCATGTATTCTAGTCAGTTTCACCACTTACTCCAATCTCATTAAAAAACAATCACTAATATTGAATAAAACTTGTTAAAGGGTGCGAAAGATATGTTTGCACGGCTTTTCTATTAGTTAACCTTTTTTTTGTATACAAGGTGGTATTTCCGTCAAACAATTCTATACTATTTCTTCTCAATTAACAATATATAATTTTGCAGACAAAGAAGTTGCTGGTATGATAACGTTGAAACACTTGTATGAAATTGCAAAGATCAAGTCTGAAGATCCTACCATGGCTTTGCTGGAATTAAAAGATATTTGCAACATGTTTGTCGGAATAGCTCGCACCTGTGGGATTAAAATTGTAAGGGATTTAGATCCCGAGGAATATGGTAAATTTTTAGAGGAGAGAAAGTTAGTTGTCGAAGAGCAGAAGAGAGAACTACAAGAAAAGAAGGAAGCTAGAATGCTGAGAACAGTATAAAGTTTTAACTTTATCAAGTATTGTAATTATTGTAAGTTGTAGGTCTTAATAAATAAACAGAAAATGAATAATAATTATTAAAAAGACGTTTGAATCTTTAGATTTGTTCCTTCCTGAATCTACAGTCCACTTTCAGCTCAATACATACTTAGATGCGGGAGGACAATCTGAGCAAGTTGGAATCAAATAATTGTTTCCACCTTGGTTACAGTAAAGTATCTCATTCATTTAGTTCGTATAAGAAATAATAGAGACTAGTATAGGTACAATAACAGATCAAGGAGTTAGAATACAATTAAATTCTATCGATTTTAAGGGTATAAATTTATTTATTGAATCAGAAGGTAATATATTTTGAAGAATTATTACAGAAGACTATCTCCATGTTCCATGACTGATGAAATTTAATAATATATAATAGTAATATATCCAGTAATATTGTCACCTTATATATGAAGAATCATCTTAATGTGTATTAAATTAATTATTTCGAACTAACAATCACATATACTGTATTTATTTCAATAATGTAAGAACCGATCTATACATTTTCCTTGATTTATAATATGGTATTATTTGCAGAATATTGGCGATTCAATTAATGCCAATTAATTTCTTCGTACTATAAAAAAGAGCTGTTCTTCTATTGATGTTAAAAAAAAAATCACGTTGAATAGATACGGTTATTCATTTTCGGTACAGGGTGTCTACAGACTTTCGAAATCATAATTAAATTCTTTCGAGTTCTTCAAATTATAGATCAATCTTAAATTTATCCATCATTATCTTTCGATATAAGTGTATATGTACGTATGTACATTAAACAGAAGCCAGTGAAATTTAATGACAGAGTTTTTTCATCTCTAATTTAGTTGTCAACAGTTTTAGTCAAGATAATCTAGATTGTTTGAACGACGCGAATTAGATTATGAAGTACATGAAATTAACAATTTGATAACTTTCTCAGATAAATCAAATCCTTATTCATATAAACATTTTCATAAAATATCGAGATTTTAAGGCGCTGCAGATACCCTGCTGCGCTGTAAGGCATATTATCAATGCCAGGATCTGAAAATTGACTCTTCAAAGATTCTTGAGCAGTTGACTGGCTGTGAAGAATCTGTACTAGAAGCAGTAGACAGTTGACTTTGGATACAATCAAAGTCTGTAACAAACAAATGAAGAACAGTTTGATTAGAGTGACAAAAATTATTAAGATCATAAAGTTTTCAAAAGCCGATCGGAAACAAACCTTTTTTATTTTTAGAGGGAAGGCGTTTTTGCTGGAACTCTGCCACGATGACGACAACATCCTTCAGACCTCAGAAAAATTAGTTCGATTTTTAGAAATCTGTCCTCCCTCAGATCCGTCCATTCTGGTTCTCCCAAGAAAGCTGGCCCAAGGTATAGACTGGACATCCTTCCCAGATCACCAGAGACTGAAGTTCCTTGGTACATCAGTGAAGGTTGTAAGCTATAGAATCAGAAAAACTATCCACCCAACGTTCAACCTCCCGATGAACCATCCAGTTTTCAGAATTGAAGCAGCCTCCTAGTAATTTCCCAAGGTTTCAAGTCGCCTGGGCGAAGGCATTGTTGATGAAGCAGTTTGCATTAAAGATGAGCCATAAAATCTTCCTCCAATGCCAGGTTTGAGCTGATTTTTCTATGCTGACCTCAATCCAAAGTATCTTTGACGTATGACTTCTAGAATACTTGGGATAGCGGTGTGCTGTACAGGATGATGGATGATGGGATAGTAGAAAAAGGATAGAATTGGGTAAGGCAAACTTACTCGTAATTTTTGTACGATATAAAAGTAAAAAAGATGCTTTGTATCTCGTTTGATCAGACATTTTCGAATAAACTGATTTCACAAATATTCTTTTGAAATACTATCGTCAAATATTATTTCTCTTTCAAGCATTTGTAATGTGCCAAGTATTACCGCAAGCCTGATACATCAATTTCAAAAAATTGTGTGATTATTTTGACTTGCCAAAAATATCTTTTATCCGCAGGTCGAAAATGCACGGAGTAAAGAGAAAAACGTAGTTTTTAAAATCTTTGGTCAAAGCTTAGTATTCCGCTAAATGTAGTAGGAAATTCCGCTTGTTTGGCAGTAGGAGCATGTGCTTGAAAATATCAGTAGTCTTCCAAAAGTATCATCAAGTATTGGTCAACGGTGTTATCGCGGCCCTTCTATTCATGTATTCTTTCTTTCTTCTTATATGTTCTAATGCAATAATATCTTTCTTCTATTAGTTAGTTGAAAATTTTACTCATAGATCAGAATTTCAAGCAAGAGTTGGAATTCTAAGAATTGTCCTGCGTGCTTGTCTTCTTATTGAGATGTCTGTTAATACGTCAGTGAAACTTGTGAATAATTTCCATTAATTGTAAATGAAATTCAGGGATCTTGGTGAAGTTTCTTAAATTTCGTTGATGTCTTTCATTCTTCGCAAGTACCATAGTTTCGAAAGATATTTGTATTTCTCACATGCTAATCTGTCTGCATCCCCTGGCTTCTGCGACGCCCTGATCCCTCGATGTAGTCCGTGTCCCTTGGCAGCATCTTCATCCCTCCGCGGAGTCCTCAGGCCTCAGCAGTATCCTCTTCCCTCGATGATGTCCTCCCCCCTCGGCGATGTCTTCTTCCCTAGGCGATATCCTCTTCTCTCAGCGACGTCTTCGGCCTCCCTCAGCGGCGGTGTCCTCTTCTTTCTTCTGCGATGTCTTCCTTCTTCTACGGTGGCTTCTTTCTTCTGCGCTGGCTTCAATCTTCTGTATCAGTCACCTAAAAAACCCCCCTATCCCCGACAAATAATTTTCAGTAGCCCAGCTCATGCATCTTTTTCAATTTGTTTTGTTTTGTTTTTGTATTTTTTTTTTTTTTTCTTTTCTTTTCGCTTTTGATTGAAATTCTATTTTTTTTTTTTTCTTTTTATATTGTTTATATATAATTTTTTTTCGTTTTTTTATTGTTTAATTTTGTATTTTTTTCACATATTTTTTACTTTGGCAATTTTGCTGGGCTGTGATCTTTTCATTAAGTGTATTAATTTTTTTTTTTCTATTCTATTCTGATACAAATATTGTTATTCATACGTTTTTTTTTTTGATTATTTTTTTTTTTTTTTTTTAATTTATTTCCTATTTTTTTTTTTTTTTTTTTTTTTTTTTTTTTTCAAAAGTGTTAGTATGATAGCAAACGCAAGTTGACTGTTATGCCATAGCTGGTACGATTAAAGTTAAGGTATGGTCAATTTCAGAAGCAGATGCAAGAGATGCTGAATTATCAGGGTACCAAAAGAAACTTCAAGAGAAAGGGTACCAAGAGAAAGAGTCAAAATCTTTAGATTGCTGACAAAGATCAGAGGAAACAGCAAAGATCTGAAACAATTCAAAAAATGAAAAAAAATAAAATTAGCTATAAATATCCTGCATTATAGAGACTGAGTTTTATTGTTTAGTTAGGTATTTGCAAACCTTGGCATTTTAGAAGACTAGGTGATTTTGCTGGAACTCTGCATGTATGTAGTCCGCATCAGTGGATTAGGCAGTAGTGTAGAACATTTCCAAACTTCAAGATGAAATCTCAACCAATATCCAAGTCCAACGAATTTTCTAGCTCAAAGTAGCGACTCCAAGACGATCTATTTTCCCAAGATGTTTTCAGTGAAACTCCCTAAAATCCCACTTCCACCAAAAGCCTGCCAGCTGCTCAAAGTCAGTACCGCAACAAAGCCTATGCCAGAGAAGAGAAGCCCTCCAATCTCGGCGGAATAAGAATGAGATCGGCAATGCCGAAGGATGCAGCAAACCAATGCTCGAACCTCACTTGAAGGAGGGGGAGGGAGACCGACCAACAGGGAAGTAGTCGGATACCGCAAGTTATCAGCCAAGTGTCAGGGGATTAGAGCTTCATAATTCATGGAGAGACTCTAAAAAACTTGGTTAGCGAAGACGGGGAGGCAAAAGAGGATCGCGCCTCACCTCTAGTTTACAATTTCTTCTCAATAAAATTTTGGTAATGATCTTCAGATTAGCAACATACAGAGATTCCAATTGTAATAAAAATGGATATGTACCTGAACTTTCCAGAAAAATAATCGACTGTCCTCGCAGTATACATGGCTACCTCATTCTTTGGTCATACCATTGACATTGTAACTTCTCGATTATCGTATACAGTAATCCAAAGTTTTTCTTCTCCTACATCTTAATCTAAGGGTATTATTTCATTACCATTTTCTACTCCGGGTATCCCCAAGCAAATTATCAACAGTGCAACAACTAGGTATATAGGTATACATAGGTATGATCGATTATTCATGCAGGCTTAGTAGCGGTGCCATAGGTGAGAATTGCTTTCTCTTAATTCTGTATATGTTACTGGTGACATAAGAGCAGCCTCATTCACGTTTTAAGTTTTGCGCGCATCTTTGCAAGGTTCTTTATCACATTATAAATGGCAGGAAGTTGTTTTAATCAAGTGTTTACCGTGCGATCTGATGCGTTATGGTAGAGAGCTAATTATAACAGTTATATCCCAATTCTTCAACAGCAATTTTCACACCAATGAATGTGAATCGAATTCATATCTCTTTGTAGAACTTTTTGTTTGTTTCCGATAGTTGGTTTTAAATTTTGTTTGTTTTTGTATTCTGTCTATGAAAATACCTCGATAAATCAGCTTCTGTTCTCATGTACGTGCTGCTTCAGCCAATCGATAACAAGTTTGAAAACGTCAACGATCGTCAAAGGTTAAATAATTATACAGTTGATAAATCCTCAACATCTCGAAGCGGGTAGTTAATATATCTTGTTTCATTCCTCTAAACAGTTGCATGGAATTATATTCCTCCTGAAATATCTTGAACCTACAGAGAAAGAGATTAGCCCCCACCCACCCACCCAGCCAAACAGTTATGATTTATTCACATCATTTAGAAATGATACAAATGCTATTACACGATTTGTACAAAAAAAAGATCACGCAATAAATGTAAGTTCTATAAAAAACAAAAAAAAATTGCCTTAGTGCTACACAATCAATGTCCAAAGTGTATAACAATTAGAGAAACTATTACGTATATGTATAGTTAACAAGCATGATAATACGTATATATGCCTATAATAAGTACGAAGTAAGTAATTAAGTATGTATGTACAGGCATATAACGCCATTATTTAAAGACTCAAATGAACAGCGACAAAAGCCTAGATAATAATAATAATAATAATATTAACTTCGTAAATTAGAATAAATTACATTCCATTTAACTCACCAACAATAACATCGGAACATAGTTAAAACACGTCCATTGGCGGGTAGAGCATTGCGAAATTGGGGTGCCATAATATAACAGATTTACTTGTGCCGACAACATAGGTATTAGGTATTCTTGCATATCGGATTAGTTTGAGGAGCTATATACCATATTATATATATATATACAGGATAGCACAATGCCACAGTTCTCAGCTTGTCCAATAAAGAAAACTTCTTTTTTAAAAATACTTTGCACAAATTTCGACGGCTTTTCATTACCTAGCAAAAATAATAATCGCACAGCAATATTTCATTATTTACACAACGCTTTAGATAATAGAAGGCCGTGGATACTTGACCCACTAGAAACTTTTTTTCTTTGGCATGCAACTTTACACAGAACTGAACCAACTCCACCGAAAAACTATTATTTTCACTTGATATTTATCTTTCCTCTAAAGAATTGGAGAATATTTTCTCAACTATTTATGCGGCTATAGGTGTTTTGCATGTCACAGGAACTCGTGCCAAGTCACAAAGCGTTAACACATCATGCCGATCGAAGGAAGTAGAGTCGGGTGAGATCTGCTTATACTCTCTAGAAAAAAATCAAACATTGTTGTTCCCCCCAATTCCCGAGAAAATTTCGTCACTCCTCCACAATTTTCCACATTTGTTTTTCGTTTTTCTTCGTACACCTACTTTTCAACTGGCTCAACATTTCTTCCATAGAAGTCAGGTTATTATTAATTGTATAGTCGTCATTACCTCTGTTTTCTCTCTTTCTCTATATCATCTGACATCGCGGGACAAGATTATTTTTCCGTGGATAATCACGCGTACCTCATGCGGCCGTCGACTGTTATTTCAAAGTTAGCCAACTCGCTCTGCTACATTTCTAAGCATACAATTATGTATCCAGTATTGAACATGTTACCTCGTTAAACGTTTACGGTAATCTACCGTTAGAAGCGATACGTCAAGCCCAGCGATCCCACGCACCCTTCTGCCGCGTTCGTGTACCTAATGCACCGTCCGGCATTCTCCTGTAGCTTAAAATGACAATATTGACTTCCCAGTGTTCCCCCCCTCAATAAAATATATTTTCACAGACAATTGATAATGGAAATAAAACCTCGTGCCCTTAACAGCGATATTCATTCATCTATCACCTCGCCGCATCTCGCAAGTCCTCCGGTCACAGATATTCTCACAACTCCGCTTCGAAGGACCAATTACCTAACATGACAGCATTCCTGAAGCTTAAAATTATCATATTGATTGCCCCTACCCCCCAAATACCTTTACAACAAATAAATGTCATTTTAAACCATTCGTTGACCAGATTTTACCTCCTGACCAATAAATCGGGGATACTATATTCTCATACCTCCGGCAGTACCATCTCGTTCGCGTAATATGATAACTCGCCAGCATCTGTGTAGCTTTTTATTTCAATCGAGCATTCCTAATGTTCTTAGCACGCCAGTGATATTTTCATTCGTTTCCATATCAGTAGAAATATATCGGATTACCTTGACAAACAACTCGGGCTGTGCTCCGACCTTTGGCATCGTTTCAACTAGTCCAGTCTCAAGTGTTCTATGTCGATCAGGCTGGCGCTCCTATAGCCCAAAATGAAAATGTTTTGTCATCCCCACCCCCTGCCCCGTTAATTTCTAAATAAACTTATGTTATCAATGATAATAGCGTACACATGTATCTCATGATATTGCAATATAAGATCCTCAGCCATGTGAATAACTTGGTAATAATTGAGTTAGTATTCGATTTCCACGCGCATAAACATTACATGATCAAGATTGTAGATTGTAAATTTTGTTTTTATGGATACTATTTTCTTGGGTTACCAGGCACAGGTTTGAATGAAATTTCTTTGTTGCTTTCTTGGAAGCTGACGAGGCCGGAGCAGTGGCTTATTGCGGCTGCCTTCGCTCTTCCTCGACATAATTCCAACATATTTGGCAGCGTATAATGTCTGACACCAAGTAGCAACGCCGCGGAATTTTCCTTGGGTCCTAGCTGGTTGATAAGATTCAGATTTTGTGGTTTTTATATCTGCCTGGATTCCTGTAGCTTGAAACAACAACAAGAACAAGAAAAAGAACAAAAAAAAAAGAAACAAAAAAGAAACAGTTGGTTCTCTCTTTCAAGTCTTCAAAGATGCTCCTGTGCATTTTCTCGTCCGCCAATTCATACATTGTAATTATTGTAAAACATTCTTGTGGCAATATTGAAGCTGATAAGATAGGCGAAAAATATCATCGGGAATTAAACGCTGTCTAAAAACTGGTACCTCTGTATATTGTTTATTCCCCGTTTGCTCGCCGTTATTCACAGCATCGCTCACGGACTCCATTCTTCGGTAATCTAAAACACTCACACCATTCTCTGTCCAATATTACAGCAATGTACGTTCACGACTACTTCTCGTTATTTTTTGTTATTTTGTTTGTTTTTTTTTCTCAACCTTATTCATCCGGGTAGATATTCATCGCACCGCGCATCTTCTGTTTCGAATCTGTGAAAATATGGTTATTTCTTGCCCTAATAGGGCGCGAATTCAAATCAAGGCTACCCGAGGTAGCCAATGCATTTGCCAATACTTTATAACTTAATCTATAAAAAAAAATATCCCATACTTTTTTTTTTGCTTTTTCTAAACAGGCTACAAAGGAGCATTTGTTACTTCAGTTTTCTCGCCCATTGACAATCGATTAATACAGGAGATACACTTATTTTTGGTATACACTCCCATACCTGGCACTTTTCTCGCTCTCTCTATCCTAGTCACGGTATTGGAACTGATCTGTTCCTTAACAACTGCGGCTCGACTGATTCTTTCGTGCAATCGGCGAAGAGGGATGACCAATCGGCGGGCGTGCGACGTTATATGGGATGAACCCGTGAGTGCGGTGTGAACAGTAGGATGAACGAGACCTATTCAACTCCCCTTTGTCCTCGTCACCTGCCAGACCTGAGAAAATACCATGTTTCCGGGGGGGGAAGGGGGAAGAGGGGGTTCGATACAGGGACAGCTCACCGCCTGAGTTTTCCCTAGATTTTCTGGCTTGTTCTCGGATCTGCGGTGAACAAGAGATGATATATTTGTGAGATGAGGTCTCGTTTGTGAGGCAGGAGTGTAGATATTGGGTGTTCTTATGCCAAGTTCGAAGTGTGATTTGGGCCAGGTTGTGGTAGTGACCTTCTAGAAACACAGAATTGCCACTTCTTTCTTAAAAGAACCACCGCCCGCTGCATACTTGATTAGTTTTTTTCAGCTCGATCGGCGAAGCTGACACGCCGTAGGACCTTAGTACCAATTCTTTAGCTTGCGCGACACAATTTTCTAGTGTGATTTGCCATACTGAAAAGGATTTATGGAATTAATAGTCAAAGAATAAAATTATTGTGAGAATGTAAGAAAAAATAATATATTTTTTTTTTTTTGTATGTGATATTCTTTATTTTTTTATTTGTTTTTTTGTTTCAAAAATATTATTATTTTATTCGTTTTGTGTTTGTTTAAATAATATCATCAAGTCTTTGAGTCTCCATCTATAAAACATATTCATTATACAGGAAAAAATTCAATATGAATCAATAGTATGATTAAATACAAAAGTTTCTGTAAGATAAAGAAAAAAAAAGAAAAAAAAAAAAAAAAAGAAATAAGAAGTAAGAAACACATTCCATATAACTGAAATATATATAATATATGTAGGTATAATAGTTTGTACGATTAATTGTTGATCTTAGCTGTAAAAATATACTTTCGATTTAATATAACAAATTTGATTTGGAAAACTAACAACATCTGGAAGCGATCTTTGTCCTCGTACTTTGATACAGTTCCTACAATAAGTTTTTTTGTTTATCTTCTATCATATATACAAACGAAAAATACAAATAAAATTATTTCTTTAGAGATTAGTGTTATATATCTCTAATGGAATTAAAGATAAGATTATTCCCTCTGCTAATCTTTCACGGCTTGTAATAAAGTAAATATATTAATAAAATGAATCTAGATTCTTTAATGCAAAAAGAAAGACTTTGGCTTCGATACGGTCTACAAACCAAACCGCTGCTTGGCAGAGAACCCTTGCTGGGCTTCCCAGTCATCCGTTTTCGCCATCTCCTATTGTCATCGAACCCCCAGCCACCTCAGTTCTCCATTCCTTTCCATTCCATTCCATTGCCATCTCAAACGGAGAGACTGCAATTAAAAAATATCCAGATATACACCAGGACATTGAAGCTAGGACTAGTCTCTTCTCCCAAGTGGCAAGTCCGTGCACAGTGGAATGAGCAGAGGCGACTCTCTGTCCCCTCCCATTCCCCCCTTCCCTTCCCCCTCCAACCCCACCCTCCCAGTTCTTCTTTTCTCTCTTCAACCTTGTTGTCGATCCTGATTTCAGTCAACTTTCTATTCCAAGTCTACTTCAAGGCTAACAAGCGACGATTCTCCTCGTAAAAATCCTTGTGTAATGAAGCTCTGCGAAGCGATATAAACATCTTTACTCGGCGTTCGTTATTAATCAATATTTCATGTCCAATAATCATCTGATATTTATATTTATAGTAGTTCATCTTTGCAAGGGAGCTTTTATTTCCTTAAGCATTGACATGAAACTGTCCAAACTGCTTAGCTCAGAGCATAAAGGTGCCTGCCAGGCGTTTATCTCTAATCCGTTGTAGTTTGAGTTTGAAAAATCATCAACATTTTCATATTCCTTTTGATTTATTGACATTTTATTCTTTACCTGCTGCCATCTATTGAATCTCAATGTCTGTTTAGTGCGCAGTTCTCTTTCTGCTTTTGATAATGCGTAAGTCAATACAGCCTCCATTCTAAGGTTTCGTCTGCGGTTTCTACGGCAAGTTATCTTCTTAGAACGTACCCTCAGTATCCAGTTCGACAATTCTTCGGTATGACTTGGCCGATCGACGTCAAATTCTCTGTGCTTTAGTGTCACTCCCATTTAAACGAATTATTTTATATAAAAATTATCAAAATCAAATATTTTGTCCTTTTATTTATCCTTGCCAAAACACTGGCTATATAATGTTATAAAAAATTGTTTATTATCTTTTCCTTTATCCTTTATTCTTCGAAGTAATTCAGTCTTTCAGTTTTTCGCTTGATTTTCCCGTAGCGCAACGTAATCTTATCCTTGTGGGTTTTTTTTTTTTTTTTTTAATATCTTCTTTTTCCCAGAGTATCGCTTTCTCGCGTTCTATATTTCTTGTATCATCAAATAATTTTTAATGAATACAGTATACACCAACCTGTATCGAGCTTCGAGCCACTGGTGCCGCTTCTAGTCGTTGATAATTCGCGGTGCGTAGTTTCTCCTTCTTCGTTCGTTGTCGTCACGATGACGGATCGATGAGTCAGTTCCTTTGATTCACGGTATCACTAGCAACTCTGCTCGCTCGACACAGCCCCTACCGTTTCCGACGTCGGAATGTGCCCGAACGCGACGATGGAGGGGGCTTATATACCCGAGTTACAGCTGGCGTTAGGCGGAGAGTGTTACTCCGCGCTAGTAGCTGAAAGTAGTACCAATGAATTCGTTCAAATTCGTTATATCAAGGGCTTTTAATTATACAAAATACATGATCTGTTTTAACAGGGATATTAGACTGTATTTTTAAACGGCATAAATTCATAAATACATCATTCGAAGATAAGATAAGATGAATATTTCGTAAAAATAATTTCGCGGCGTAGTAACGAATGTCGATGCGTTCGGCGGCCACGGCGTCGGCGTCGAGACGCTACGTCATCGGTCATGTCCCTCTTCCACACCGCCCCACCTCCGTTCTACTGACGCGGCAGGGAGAGGCGCACGTAACTCGTCGTCATTGATTTTTAGTAGATAGTATAATAATAATATTAAGCGTATAGAAATTTCTAGAATTTCGATTATTTCTCGAGATTAAAGTTATATGTTTACAAACGAAGTGATGACAATTTTTTGTTTTTGTTAGAAATAATATAGCTAGAGAAATAACGCGAAAGTCTAGCAAACAAAGATTCTAAACTAGGCATACGTAAGACGCGTATGTAACGCATTTTGCGCATTAACAGTTTCTTTTCAATAGCGATTCCATTGCCTTTGTATACTGTTCATACATCGTTTAAAAATTCCCAGGGATATATTTTGAAGGCAACCGGGCCAGTTATATGAACAGCTGCTACGTACAAAATACGTATTTATTGATCGACGTCAGCTAAACAGACATTAGGTATACGTATATACGTCTGTACACATCCATGATTCATAATAAATTACTAATACTTCACATGATCTGTTATATATTCATAGTATGATGAAAAGCTTAAGTATTTCCACCGATGTCTGTCGATTCGCCACATTCCTATAAAGCAGTCATTTTTTGCGCAATTATAATGACTCATTAACCGTTGAAAAATCGTAGATAATTATACCTATATAGCTGTAAAAGGGAAGGATATTTTCAATCGTGGATCGTATTTAGAAAATACTCGAACGCGACAGATTATACCGCAAACGGAAAATGGTGACTGTTATAGGCATGTATACATATAGGACTGCTGGTAGAAACCTCTGGCGAATCGATAAAACTTTAATCAATAGGACTGTAAGCGTACGTGCGCACCACAGCGTGTTTCAAGTTCGCGCGTGGTACCAACATACATACATATACCCGTACCGAAAAAGCTAGCTAAAAATACGCACAAAGATATATGTATGTACGTATGTCCTTGTATTTTTTGGTAAGAACTGCAATGCGGACTGTTTACTTTAATTTATGTACGCATTCGTATGGGATATTATATACGATGTTAAAAATTATTCCGGCGTTTTTGTATATACATAAACGATGAAATAACTATACGTCAAAGATGTAGAATCACAATGTTTTTATATTTATTAATAATTTGTACACAAACGAAGAGAAAAACGGTTAGAAATATTAATTCACATATCAAATAGAAAATAAAAAACTCATTTGAATCGGTATCAATTTCGGATAGTCGAGTTTCACAGACTATAAACGTTACATGGTATAGGTACTGCTTGAAATATAATACATTTAGTATTGAATTCGCTTCTTTAGCCTTGGATACACAGATAAATATGATACGTATAGGTATGCATATCCGTGTAATGATTATATGTATTCCTTCATTTCGTATGATCCGATGCATGCTGCATTATGGCTCTCTGCAACAATAAACAAGTATAAACATTGCATATATGCAATGTATACCAACGTATGGAAAATTACGCGTATCTGAATATATCCCTCCGACAATATGTATAGATGGCATAATTCCCGAAACTCGAGTAAGTACACTCAGAGATAAAATTAACGGCGCACTGGGTACTCCGCGAAAAAATTCCCATCCTCAAAATGCTCAAAAAATCATTTTAAAAAGCATTTTGTAGGTTGAAATTTCATCTTCAAGGTGGTCTTTTGACGTTTTATGTAAGGTTATTTCTGACCTCGTGACGTAGGTTAGAACGTAAAGTCTCGAAATGCAGAGAAAACCAAGTTTTTTAAAGTTCTCTGTGAAGCGATAAAAAACTCCCAGATAATTTTCGAGATAGCCATTTTTTAGCCTGAAATTTCCTCTTCAAAATGGGTCTTTCAACTTTATTACGCTATTTTTTTTCACTAAGTTATTCAACTTCGAGTCAAGTCACGCTTGTGTGTATGTATACACACGGAGTGCATGGTGCCTATACGCATGACTTGACTCAAAGTTGAATAACTCTTTGAAATAAGATCGCGTAAAAAAATTTGAAAAGATAATTTTGAAGAGGAGATTTAAGGCTACAAAATGGCTATCTCAAAAATTCTCTGCAATTTTTTTAACGTTCCGCAGAGCACGTTGAAAACTTAGTATTCTCTACGTTTCGCAATTCTGCGATCGAACCTGCGCCACGAGGTCAGAAATGACCGTAGAAAAAATTTAAAGAAACCGATTCCAATATAAAATTTGAATCTTTAGAATGCTTTCTGAAATGATTTTTTTTTTCGACATTTTTTCATCGAGTTACAGCATTTTGAAGATGGACATTTTTTCGTGTAGTACCCAGTGCGCCGTTAATTTTGGCCCTGAGTGTATAAAGTACAACGTCAGAGCAGCGGGGTCGGTAGGAAACCCTTCAAGACCCTGGCAGCCCCCTTTCCCCGCATTCCTTTTTTCCCCTCCATTATCCTAATCCCACGGATATGTATTCAACCGACCAGCTGCTGTCGACCCCCGGCCCCCAGCCCCTAAAGGCAGCTGCATGCGGTAAATTTCCGTTGCACTTCCAAGTATAACGGCGATATTAAGTTTACGAATTGAAAGTAATAGCTAAAGCTAAAACAAAATTCAGCTGAAAATATATACGTAGAAGCGTATACCTAGGTATAAAAGTATTTCGCAAAAAAGATAAACGATTACAGTTTTTTATGTTCATTTTATTTTTATTTTTGTTTCCTTTTTCTGTTTAACTCGAATCCCCTCAAAGTTATTTCTACCTACTTTTAACGGAGGAAACGCGTTCGTCAACTGAAGACCCAAGCTTCTTGCTAATACGATCGGTGCTGCTGTCCCCTTGTATAATCTGTGCAGCGCATCAATTGCCAACATAGTCGGTACGTTGTGTCGTTGTCGTAGAGTTTCGTATCTCATCAGATATCCAGCGTCTCCAAGAACCGCTCCGTTCCTAGTAGCCTCGGCGAGGATCTGTACCAGTACAGTAACGTCCCCAAATCCTAGATTAACACCTTGACCAGCCAGAGGATGAACTCGATGGGCAGCATCGCTGCGGAATCCGTTAATTCGTTGTAAAAATCAGTTGTTACAGACTTGTATGTATTTAGACTTATTTTTGGAATAAAACAATTTTCAGAAACTTATTTTTCCCGTGGTCATTCAATTCCGTTAAACAAAAACCCACCCAATTAGTACAACTCCTGGTTTAACGTAGGAAGCGGCGTGCCCGAATCCAAGTGGAAACGCGGCTCTTGTACCTTCGACAATTCCTTGAATCGAAGGCTGTAGCTGCCTGGTAACACCGCTGTACAATGAAAGTCCATCAAGAAGTTGTCCTAGAGCCCTCATCCCGGCCTCTACCATACCATCTTTTGGATAAATTTTCCATAAAGCGTCATTTAACGCATCGATAAATTCTTCTTCCGATAGACCCAACAGTTTCTTAGCCTCCGATGTCGTTACGGACCAGACTAAAGAGCTTAACGAGTCTGTAAGCTATAAATAGACTTGTTTCATTTGGTCAATCAATTTCCGCAACTATAATCATTGTTCTACCTACCGGAAAAAGATTTTAATGAAAAGATAAATTGTTTGAAAGCAGAATTTCCCAGTATCAATCAATTCGAGTAATGTTGATTATTTTTTATGTCTAGCGAAAGGCTGCGTCAAATTTCACACATGAATATTTATAGAAAACGAGGGGAAGGACGTCGCGAGCTAACAACAAGCTTTTTTCGAACCGTAAAATCAGCGAGTCGCGTATGTTTGGTTGCCATTGTACAGGCGGAATAATTCTTCTCGTTCCTGAAATTAATTTTGATATTGTTCGAGTCACGCGTGATTCGAACGTTTTTTTGGCTCCTAGGAACCGCAGTTTTCGTAAAAGAAATAGAATAAAAAAAATCTTTTAATCTAATACCGAACGTGGGCGGCGATCTTGACCTAGTTTATACTTTGTAAATACTAGAAACATAAGAATAATATAAATTCTTCGCAATGTATTATAATATTAACTAATGTAAGATGAAGAAACGTTCGAATGTCGAGACGGGTAAAACCGAGGGTAAAACAATAATGTATCGTTGATGAATACGATCCGAAAATCACAACCGAGGTCATTCGTCTTGTGAAATATTGTCGACAGTATTTCACACCGTTCGAATTCGCTTCATTTTTGTATATTATTCAAGTATATTTAGACCGAAGAACGAAGGATGAAGCGTATCGTTAGAGAGTCAGAGTTGGAAAACAATCTTTGGAAAATTGTTCAACATCCAAGAGGCTTGTTTACTAACATTATCTACGTATATCTCACGTGAAGAAAAAATAATACGTAGAAAAAGAAAAGAAAGTAAAATAAAAAGGAGAAACTTACAGGTAACAATGCCACTGGACCATTTGGTAAGAATCTCTGCCAAGCTACGACGTTTTCTGTGGGCTGAAATTCGGTTATTTTACGAAAATCATATTCAACTTGTATAAATTGCAGTAAATATTAACCATTTATCATTCTTTATGTAAATAATAATAAAAAAATTAAAAAAAATAGGCATGTGGTAAAATACCTCGGACAATTTGACCGTAGCAACGATTCCCATCTGGTTGTAGTTCCAAGCGACGTATTGCACCCCCATTTTTTTACGAACCAACGAATTTACTCCGTCCGCACCGATCTGCAACAGAAATATTAAATTGGCTATTTTAGATGGAATTGGAATAAATATTCGATGGATTTTCAAGATTCGTCGATCGAAAATAGACCGTTGAATCTAGATGTTGAAGAGATATCGGTGTACATACATATACATATGCATACAGACGCTGAAAAACAAAATATAGATACTAGTCGATGATTAAATATATCTACATTATAGAGGCATTGGATTAAAAGAAACAACAAGATAAAAGTAGAAGTAGGTATAGGTATAATACTTTGAATCGGCGTTGCGGATCGCCGGGGGATTCGCGGAGATCAACTCGAGGAATAAGGAACGGCGGCGTGCCGCGTTGAGTTAGACGTTGTAAGATATCTCTAAATAACTTCAGTATGCTCTCGGAAGTTCAGGAGAGGTGCAAAGTTATTGCAGCAGATAAAAATAAGAAAAACGAAAGAAAGAAAGAAAGAAAGAAAAAAATCAAAAATAATTTATCATTTGATCAACGCGCCACGTAATTTATCATACTTAAACGTTATCAGTGGTGTAATGTCGCGGCGTCCATCGACCAATTATTCTCTTCTCTTTATTCAATTGACAAGTGCTTTGACTTATATACAGGGTTCAAGATCCTTGAATCTCAACAACAAATACACGTCAGTCGTATTTTCTCACATAGTTTATCTGTCATGGTGATATAAAAATTTGGAAAATTAATTCTTAAATGTCATAAAAAAAAAAAAGAGAAAAGAAAAAACCTTTCAAGACAATCGAAGCTTGTGTTTATCAGATACACATCTTGTATACGTAATTTCTCGGATTTTTCTATTCTGCGTAAACCGCGGTAGCTTGATTTAATTCTTCTAGAATCTTTTCTAGTCGATTTACAATAAGTTTTTTCCTTCAGCTATAAGATCACGTTTTGCGCGTTTATAGTTTGTAAAATACAACAAATTCTATCATCCTCGACTATATTTCAGTAAGAAATTTCTTAAGTATTGAATACGTATGTAACAATAGTTAACGTAACAATATAATTCAAGATATCTACAAACAAGAAAGGAAAGGAGATAAGAGAGTCCGCGTAGTTGGTAAAAGGGGGGTTTCCCGGAGTGATGTCAGTACAGTGGTTGATCATTCTAGCCATTCCCTCCTTGGATGTGAACATATATTAACGAAATAAAAGTCTACACCCGATCAGTTAGTGACAGTATTAATTAGCCCAATATGAGTAAAGGGCGGAATGCAGACTGTTGAGTGTGCTAAATATACGGCGGATGTGTTTGATAAACATAGAAAACCGCGCGTGCACGATGTTTGAATAACAACTGTTCTAAAACGCAACTTAAAAATCTTCCGGTATTTAATTATCTGCGTCTACGTTTATCGTATGCTGCATAATCGCGCACACATGGTAGGTAACATATGTATATGTATATGTATGTAATTAACTAACTAAATGAATTTGTTTAACTCGTCGGTTTGATTGAAGTAAAATAAGATTGCTGATATCAGGGCACAGCAATTAGATTTAGGTGTACAAAACTTTTGTGCGTAAATTAAAAAACGTGGTAGAATTAAAAAATTCTTCTTCTTTATAATATAAAATTATTCTTCTGATATAAAATTTTCCTTCACATTTAATCGATAAACAGAGTTTATGAATATCGATTATACAGAGAATGCGATTCTTCAGTAGGAGATAGACCGAAGAATGTCCGGCCCGAATCGACTGAAGATTTTCGGCAGATTATCTGGCCGACCGAAAAGCGGGGATACTTCAGTCCCGGACGTGAGCAAGACGCCCGTGTCTATCGTCGTCAATTTTCAAGTAATATCCAGATCGAAAACTAGTTGTAAAATTTTTGAAAAAATTTCGCCGCATGCATTATTATTTCGCAAACTGATTATATTGCAGGAAGAGGAACACGATGGGGTTTCCTGTCGCGGTAGTATCTCGTCCGAAGATAGTTCGGAGATGGCAATATCTAGCTGTAATATCAGGCAACGTCCTAGATCTCAACAACAGCTGTGGGATAGAGAAGAACTCACTTTTGGATTGGCCAATTTGCCTGCAGGGGATGCTGCTCTATCCCTGATTTCTACCCTCGAAGGAGATGACCTTTCAACAGCCTTGGAGGAAAGCAAACACCTGGATGTTGGAGATACTAGTATCAGGGGATACAGACTTTCAACTCCAAGTTTTGTTAACGGGTAGAACAACAAATTTTCATTATTTTTACTGACATCACATATCGTTTTACGGAAGGTCAGCTTATACTCTCAATCATGCGTGAAACTAATCCAAAAATTCCTTTCCGCTTTTAGATTTATTAGAAAAGCATCAATCGCAGCAGAGAATGAAGCAGCGGCGGCAGCAGCACCTGCTGAACTTCTTGCCAAATGGCCAAATACTTGTTTGCTAGTGTCTTGTTTCTTCGGGAAGTACAAGCTCGTTAAGAATCTACTGGAAAAAGGAGCTCGAGTCGACGCTTGCGACGGAGATGGAAGGTTTGTAAATCAAATAAAAAAAATTCGCAATCAAAAACCTGTCCAAATTTATCATATTATTAATTGTAATTTTTCGCAGAACGCCCTTACATTTAGCCGCGATATCAGGCTCGTACGAAATAATTGAAGAGCTACTGAAACATGGTGGAAAACCGGATGCGTGGGACTCGAACAGGAAATGTACCCCTCTGCACTGTGCAGCGGCAGTCGGTGACGTTATGTCGGTTAAACGATTGCTAAAGGCTGGTGCCGATGTGAATGCAGGATTGAAGGAGAAGAGCGAGGATTTAGTAAAGACCCCACTCCACTACGCGGTTCTAAACAACGCGAGCGATTGTGTCGAAACGCTGTTACAGAACGGAGCATCTCCAAATATATTACGGGTAAAATATTAATTAATACAGAGCCAAATTTTCTTCGTCCATCTCCGTTGTATAGTGTTGAATATTTAATTCTCAGGTTTACACAGAAACCCCGCTTCATGTCGCTGCCAGTTTAGGCTCGGCACGTTGCGTGAGCCTTCTCTTAGATCACGGCGCAGATGTCAGAGTACAATTTGGCAATGCGAGATCAACTCCGCTGCATTTAGCTGCAGAAGAAGGTAGTGCCGAGTGTACGAGGCTACTACTTGAAGCAGGAGCTCAGTGGGATGCTGTAAATTCTAGAGGTCAGACTGCCATGCATTTAGCAGCGTTGGCACAGTCCGCGGAAACACTGGACCTGCTTATCAAAGCCGGTAATAATGTTAATATGGAAGATAACGACGGTCGAACACCCATGCATGCTGCCGTTGCCAAAGCTCTAAGAGGTGGAGAACTGGTCAAAGCGTTGATCCAGGTCCGTATACTCTTGCACAATAAATAAATGAATAAGTGAATAAATTCTTGTGATTATTTGCGTATTGTTTTCTCGACAGGGAGGAGCGTTGGTCAACAAACCAGACAAGTACGGATACACTCCTCTTCACACGGCCGCATTGAATGAAAATTCATCGTTAGTTATTCTGCTGTTAAACAAAGGGGCAGACGTTACAGCCCGAACTAAAGGTGGAATATCGGCTTTGAGTTTTATAGTTCGTAGAACTCCCGAAGTATTGCCTAAATACGTGGGACGTTTGGATCAAGCTATATCTTTACATGATCACGAACTAGGCGATGTAGATTGTGAATTAAGACTCGATTTTAGACCCCTGATTACCGGCGGCAGAGGAGAAGCTGATCTATTTCTGTGTTTAATCGAAGCTGGTCAAAGGCATATTCTGAAACATCCTTTGTGCGAAAGTTTTCTCTATTTGAAATGGCTGCGTATTAGAAAATTCTTTTTATTTAGCCTTTTCTATCATTCGATATTCGTCGCTATATTTACAGCTTACATTATGGTGAAATTTTTTAGCAAACTAAATTGGGATTACATGCTTTATTGGCCTGTACTTATTCTTACAAGCATAATGACTTGCAAAGAACTGTTTCAAATAGTTCACGGAATAACGGGATACGCCAAACGTTGGGAAAATTGGTTGCAATGGAGCGTTATAATAACTTCTGGGTTAATTCTATCGAATATTTCTGATACCTGGCGGATTCATGCAGCTGCAATAGGCATTACGTTAGCCTGGATCGAACTCATGGTAGTTGTTGGACGATTTCCAATGTTTGGTGTATACATACAAATGCTTACACAAGTTGCCATAAACTTTTTCAAATTCCTAGGTGCCTATGCCTGTTTAATCATTGGCTTTTCGCTAGGATTTACAGTTATGCTTCAAGAGTACAAGTCGTTCAATAATCCGTTTGTCGGATTGATAAAAACAATCGTAATGATGTCTGGTGAGTTAGAATTTGAGGATATGTTTTGGCCCGAGAATGACAACCCAGGAAACGAAACAGACCAGAACAATGTCACAGATAAAAACAAAATCAAATTCCCAGTCACCGCGCAATTAATGTTCCTAGTCTTTGTCATATTGGTTACAATTATTCTGACCAATCTATTGGTAGGTCTTGCTGTTTCTGACATACAAGAGCTTCAGCGTTGTGCTGGTCTTGAGAGATTGATTAGAAGAGCTGAACTGGTCGCACACTTAGAGAGTTTATTGTTTTCAAAACTGTTGGATCATGCTTCGATAAAAATCGTCACTTTGTGCAGAAAGGGGGCTCTGTTATTGCATCCCCCTCATCATTGTGCGATACACATTCGCCCCAATGATCCAAGGGACAAACGTCTTCCGCGAGATTTAATCAAGGCTGTATACCACTTGGTGACAAAAAGAAAATTACGCCACAAGGTGACCAGATCTTTATCAAACCAAAGCTTCAACAGCACGGATGCAAGAGATATCAGAATGAGCAGACTTAACAGACTACCATCTACTAGCGAATATAATAAACAGCAGGTTATGGAGCTGGCAGCAGAGCTGAAAAAATGTTCGGGAAAATTGGGAAACCAAATGGATGCTTTGACGAGGAAAGTAGAAATGCTAGCTCAAGAGATGGATATGACCGGATGATTTTCTACTTTGAAACATTTTTAATTCTAAACTACAGGGTGGCCCAAACCAGGTTAATATTTTCGAAACTAAGCAAGATCGAGGAAAATATTTGAGACAAAAGTTGTATAATTCCGATAGAGACATTTGATAATGCTATGGGTTGTGAATTTTAATAGAATTTTATGGGGTTTTTCTGTGGTAAGTCTTATTTTTTAAATGGGAACCCCTATTTTTTAGAGCAGATTTATAATCTATACAAAAAAATACATTACTTTTGTGAGAAACTTTTTTTTCTAAGAGTTCAATTTCTCATCATGAAATGATGAAGTTAATTAAAACGTGACAAAGTTAATAATGTAATAACATTCCTCAAAGTGATTGATGAATTTCAAAAATGACTAATTGCCACGATTAATCAATAAAAATAAAAAACTTTTTACTCGTGTTATTTTTTTCTTTGACCTAATATTTTTAATGGAAAAGTCTTTTTCATTGTAAAAAAAACTTTTTAGAAAGCATTATCAAATGTCCTCCTTGAAACCATATAAATTTTGTCTGAAGTAATTTCCTGTATTTTGCTCAGTTTCGTAAATATTAGCCTGGATTGATTAAAATGGGCCACCCTGTATACTAAATAGTTAATTCAACTCTAACTAATTCATTGAATCAACTCACCAATAGTTTTGTCTTGAATCTTTGCCCATCCTGCAAAGTTATTATAGAATCTTGGCTCTGTTCACCCGGCAGCAGGATATCCTCGACTTTTGCGCCATGAACAACATCCACAGAATCTTTGTTAGATAGTTGTTGGTCAACGGCGTGGAGAAGCAAATCATTTTCTACGATATAGGCCAATTCCTCAGCCAAGTGATCTTCGTTGAATGTGATCATTGCATCAGAACAAGCATCCCATACCTAAGACATTAACGAACGTATCAATGAACCTTTTTTTTTTGTTTATAAGACAGTTATAACTATTGTATAAATTAAAACGAAAGTAGTCCTATTTTAGATGGAAGAATGATCCGAGTTGAATTAAGCCCTTTTTCATCATATTAGACTAACAAAATATTTTACAAAAATGATTATCCAAGCCTTTATCATTACTTATTAAGGTGATTTAAAAAGATTGAGTATTTTTTGTTGTTGTTTCAAAGTTATACATTCAATAGTTGCAGTAGGGTGAAACAAGATGTCTGTTAAAATATGAACCGTTAATATTATTATTTAGAGGCCACTCCTCACAATTCTTCATTTACCAAAGAAAATTCAAAAATATTTTTATTATGATTGTTTTTATTGATTTTAGATATTCAATGAAAAAAAGAAAGAATTATTTGTATGTTAAAATTTTTAATTTTATTCTTAAATTTAATTTACTAATAAAATAAGGAAATCTTAGAAATATTCAATTTAAAGTTATTTTAGTTTGGTTAAGAAAAAAAATTGACCCTATCCCAGGATGTTTGAATAAAATTAGATCAATAAATAAATGTCCTGGACTATATATTTTGGACAATGCTCAGAAATCTGCGGAGCAAATCAGATTTATACCTATTGTTATTGAAAGAACACCTATAATTTTTTTCCTAAAATGAATTAACTCATTCTAAATTAAAAATGGAAAGTGAAAAATTGGCGTCAGAAACTTCTAAGTAAACTCGATTTTCTCTTGAATCTTCTTATTACTTATACTTAAAAAAAATTAATATTTACCAACATGGTGACTATTATTTAAACAAAAAATACTCGTTTGTTAAATAAATACTCAAATTTTAACAAAAAAAAAGAGAAGAGAAGGAATAAATTATTTTCAATAAAGAAACCAATGAATTTTTCTTTAAAATAATACATTTGATTTATACCTGCATTTTCTTGACAGGTGCATAACGAACCGCTTCTATATGCTGCCATGCTCCTATACTAGACAACAGAGTGCGAGTTTGTTGATTCAAAGCGACGACTCTGTTTGAATATTTATCCTGATTTTGGTATACATGTTTTTTACCACCTTCGAGTAAAAGTATACGTTTATTCTCAAGAATTCTGTTGTTGGCTGAAAAAAGAATATTTTTCACGTTGTCAATAAAACCATAAAACTGATTTCGGAAATGGGTGATAGTTGATTGACGAAAAACTTTGACGATAAAATACGTTATTAATAATGTTAACTTAAAACGACCTTAAATCAACACCTTTTCGTTATGCAACAATTCTCCGTAGCGAAGAAATGAATGGTTTAAAAAACATGAATTGTCGAACCTAACCTAACATAATTCTAACCTAATGCACAAGCCAAAGTCGTCCCGACCATGCCACCTCCGGTAATGACAATGTCATAATTTTTCTCTTCGTTGTTTGTTGATATTGAACGGCTTCTGAAAGCTGTGCATGCATTGGGAAGAATGAATCTGTATTTATGCCCAAACAAAGCAAATATTCCGCGGCTCGATGACACCGAGCTAACAACCGCCGCCATTGTTGACGGATATGAGATGAAAGAGAGAGACAGTAGAGAGAAAAAGAGAGAGTGCCGAACCTAACCTACAGCTGTCAAATATGAATCTACTTGTATTTTATTATTTTGAATATTGTAAGGATGTATACGGAGGGTAAGTCGATATCAAGTTGAAAGAATTATTAGGCGATCTCTGCACAATTGACAAATTACGAGATATCAATTTAAAATAAAGAAAAAAAAAAAATTTGTTACTTTTGGCGATCTCTAAGGTTATCTTCGTACATATTATTGATTAACATTTAACGATTCTCGTCGACGTCTCCGACTGCCTTCTCCATCCTTAAGGCATAATCCTGAAAGTTCAGAAGCAATATTATTGATCAAATATTCAATTTCTGTTAAGGAGTTTTGCCTGGAAACGTGGATACGATGCACAGACGAGTTAAGTTGCCTTGGCAACGTATACACGGATATGAAATATCCAAGGACTTATTACACAAGTAGATGGCTTAGATTTGAATTCTGAAATGTCTGAGCATCAAGGCACAACTTTCAATCATTCTTGTATCAAGATGCCTGTAGATCCGTTCAGCAGACAGCCAACTCCTTCTTACGAACGTCCAAAGGCGTTGAAGAGCAAGCGATGTACATCCGCGGATAAGAATCGTAAGATAAACTTTGTCAGCAGAGCAGACGATGCCGATTATCGAGGCCCCTTTGCACCGGGAAATTTTGAAAGCTTTATGGACTTTCTTGAAAGCATACCAGACTATGGAGACGTAAATCACTTGTCGAATGAACAGTTTAAACAGAAACTTGATTACTTAAAAAGAAAGCAACGAACTTTGCTAAAGAATCTCAGAAACTGTCTAGAGGAAAGTGATGGCAAGATAGTAGGACGACCTACGGCTGTTTCAGACTCTGAGTGCAAAAAAATTAGACAATGGTGTACTGACTACAATAATTTAAGTCTTCAAGGAATGAAATGCAGCTTTGAAGAGTCCAGAATTGACAGTCCTGTGCCATTTCCATCAGGAAAATTTGCTGGGCTTGCAGAGGATCAGGATCTGTTAACTTATCGGTATAAACTGCCAAGATATTTTGAATTATAATTGTTTGTTACTTTAGGATGTTGAGATATCTTATTCATTGGTATCTTTGACAAAATTGATCAAAATTCGAACACTATGCACGATACGATAATAATGTAGAGAACCATTTTCGTAGAGAATTGAATTTCTTATAAAAAAGGTCCTGTGCATTATTATCACATCTCGCATAATGTTCGAGTTTTTATTAATTTTATCAAAGATTTCAATAAATAACCATTACGTTTACATTATTCATTATCATTATGTTACTTCAGTTGCTTTTTTTTTAATGCGTTTGGAGATATTTAAGCCCATGGGAACTATGAAATAAAAATTTGATTAAATTAGGGACCATTCTATTGTTACCTATTGTAAAGCTTCTTCAAATGATCAATTCCTTTATCTAGATGCAAGGATAAAGATGCAAAGACTTTGCGCAACAGGGAGATTCATTCGGCAGCTAAAAGCTGGAGTACTTGGAGCCAGTCTAAGAGCAGAGAAAGCGTTGATAGCGATGCTGCTGATAGTATGGAGACAAAGAGTCTCCCGCCGAATAGTCCAAAAAAGTGGCATCCCACTGTGCCTAAACCTTTCAACTTTACCATCAGGTGAGACACTACAAAAGAGAAATAAATAAAATCTAATGATTCACACAAATTTTGGTAATAATATCAATACAATGTCTTCCTTTTACTGATAATTACAGAGAGGAAGCTGAGAAATACATGTCAACGGTTGAAATGCAGGCTGAGGAAGAAGAAAATAAAAATGGATCCGATAAACGAAATCCACCTAAGAAACGTCACGCTAGACCAGTTCCTTTGACATCAAAACTCCCGATGTATGACAAGTTGTTAGCTGAAAAGGAAGAAAGGTAGCTGATACTGCAGATTGATCTAACACTTATTTGGGATTGGATAGCGTTAACTTTTCACACGTTCTTATTTATATCCTCAAATCATTTCCAGAAGCCGAATGGTGCGGGAAGAAAGTGCTTGGAGTCTTATGTCACAGGTTCGTCCTTTCAGACTGGAGTGTGCTCGAAGAGCGCTAACTCGCTCCAGCCCCCAATTATGCCGAAGCGACTCTGTTGCTACTCGTTCACGTTTGGCCCCTAGATTTCGAGCAAGGCCGGTGCCAAAGAATTTATTCAGTGTTGATGTTTATGATCAAATGATAGAGGATGACTTTTATAGGTGATTAGTCGCGTAATTTTCCCATTATTTCCGTATAGTACATTAAATCTGTTTACAAATAGCTTATAATTCCCTCAAATATTTTCAGAACTCTTACAAAAAAAGTTCGGGCTTCAGAGCTGTTGAAATCATCGTCACTGCCGCCTTCAATGGCTGCTAGGGAAAGGATAAAGTCTATGAGCGGGGATTTTAACAATTTAGCGCGGGAGTTTGGCGTTGAGAGAGTCCGCGAAGGGAGGGAATCCACGGGAGCTAGCGTCACGCCATTACCTTCAGAGAGATCAAGGTCTGCTATGACTAGCACGAGCTTATCTAAAAAGGGAACAAATCTGGCAGCTGTACTGAGGTGTCAGGCTTCAAGGTATTTTCACACGTTCATTTTCATTCGAGATCTTTATACTTAATTAATACCTGACTCTGAAATCAGGGAAAAGATGGAACGCGAGATTCAAGATCGTATGGAAGAAAGACGTCGAGAACAATTTCTGAAGACCAGGGAGTCTGTGGTCAGACGTAGGCCTGCCTGGCGAGCTCTGAGAGCTGCTGCAAGGTACTATGTAGAGATTGTAAAAAAAGTTAGAATCGAAAGTTGAAAAAGATTTAAGTCATATAATTTTATCACTTTCTTTGAAAGGTACGAACATGAGAGAGACTTGGCTCTGAGGGCATCTTTGCGACGCGATGAGGCTCGAGAATTAGCCGAACGGCATCGCCTTCACATGGAGTTGATGCTTGGCCGAGTAACCCAAATTCCTACATTATTTGAGAGACACTCGCAGGTGAAACGAAAACGTCTATATGTCTGTTGGTCAAGATTATATCCAATTTTACATTTAGAAGCTTGATCAGTTTCGAAAAATAAATTCATTACGTGAATATACTCATAGATTTGGAGCAGTAGAATAATAGAAAAGATATTGTAAATGTTTTTATTAGGTATGTAGTCTTGACTGGGTTTTAATTATTGAGAACTTGTCGTCGATACGCTAAAAAATAAAGATGGAGGAATGCTTTCAGAATTTTCAAACTTCGCTGCTGTGTAATTCCAAAGTTGGGACGAGAAGTTCAAGTAAATCCAAAAAGAAGAAGAGATCAAAGAGGCCGAATTCAGGAAGCGTCGATTCATATTCCAGCTTGGGAAGTAGCTCCAGGCCAAATTCCGGATCTGTTGTCAGCTCGGGTACACTAGCATCTTCTAGCACCTCTTCCAAGTCATCAGGTTCTAGAAAATCTGTGAAATCATCTAGCGTATCGAAAAAAAAAGGAGACAGAGGCCCTCTGAAGGTTTCTATTAACGAAACTGCTCAGCTTATCGAGGATAATGAGGATAAGTACGAGAGGTACTCTAGTGGCTCAACGCCGGACGACGAAAATGACGTGAGCGGAACTGAAAGCGAAGAAAATGATAGCATCGAACGTTTCAAGACTAAGTAACGATAATAAATATGAATAAAGTAATTGGTAATCGGGATCTGTGCAATCTAGCTTCTGACTGAATGAGAATTACAGTCATTTTATAAAACGTAGTAGAATGATTAATTATCAAAGATTTTGCTTTGAAATGATTTTAACTAGGATTTAGACAAGATATTAGAATATTTTAAATTTATCTATTTACGATAATGACCTCAAGGATGGTTTAGATTATATTTCAAGCTCATTACTGAATTATTTTCCTCGTTTGAATATAGAATCATTAATATTCACACCGATTATACACATGCCTGTTATATTCAAATGATGTATTCTTGGAACAAGTTTTGATGTTATAAATAGTTGTCTAATCTTATGATAAATTTAAAACACGCATCGTACTACGTAATTTATCTGTAACGATTTTATCATCAGCATTCAATCATATTTGAAAACAAAGTGTCCTTTTTCCACGTGTTTCAAGAAAATTTTTTAAACTCTTTACTCAAATAAATTATACACACAGAGTTACTGCGGTTTCGATTTCGATATACCTCCACCTATACCTATTCGAGAAAGTCATTTCTACACCTATTATTGAACCATATTGGTAAGTCCACTAATTATCACAAAATTAACGGAATGTCGAAAATTTGATTTGTCTAGAATTTTCACCTTTTATAGCGTGTTCTGAGATTGGCAAACTCACCAAGTTTTATCCCTTTAAGACTTACCGTTAACGAGATATGCGACATTCAATTTTCATGTTTCGACGTGACTAAGGGTTGAATGCGAATTTCTGTCGAATCTTTGCCGCCACTAAATAAATATGAAAAAATAGGTTTCTAACGTGAAAAATTCTCACCTTTTCGATTATATTTTTCATTTTTGAATATTTTTTCTCCAAAATTCATTAAAAATCACAGTTTTTATTGACAAAATAACAAAAATACAGCTTTTTTAAATTAATTCTCTTAAAAAAGAAGAATCTGCCGGAGGCCATGACTGGAAGTAGCCAAGAGTGTCGCGAGAAGGAGGTAATGTGCCCTAACGGATGCTGACTAAAAGAGGCAGGCAATGCCATGAAAAAGCTTAAAGAAAATTGCAATGAAATTTTTTATTCGTATAATAAAAAAGGCTTGTTAAGTGATTTTAACGATCATAAGCTATACCGTTATATGGTAAAACTGAGCGCTGTTCAGTATAGCCATAAAATTATGTAGGTATGTATTTACAATACGAAATTAATTCTAATCCGTCATCGTGTCGAGAATCCAGTCCATGTAGGAGGCGACTTTAGTGTAAACCCCTGGGAATCCTTCGATCCCGCAATTCCTTGGGCCGAAACTGACCACTCCGTATTGAATGTATCTTGGCTGACCGTTGATGTAAGTGGCCGGTGATTGGAGGGGGCCACCGCTGTCTCCCGAACATGAATCCGTGCGATTAGCACCGCCGGCGCAAATCTGTTTGTACCAAATTTCGATTTTGTGGCCCTTGTAAATACGGGCGCATTCATCGTTCGCCACTATCGGTATCCTAGCTTTCAATAGATCCTGGCTTCTGTAACCCGACTCCGTAGCACCCCATCCCGTAACCGTTACCTTTTGGAATCAATAACCGGAATGATCAAGTATGACAATCGCACCTACATATATACGTATACAGGTTATATTTAATCTCTAGGTATACCTTTACCTATATGAATAAAAAGAACGAACCTTTGCGTAATTTAACGTCGCCGCGGATCCTATCGGTAAACAAATCGGTTTAACGTTTTGCGGCCGGAAATCAGCTTCCCCATTTATCTTTATCAGCGCTATATCATTCTGGAGTTTATCCTTTTGGTATCCTTCGTGGGCGTAGAAATTTGCTATCGTAAAATCCTGGTATTTTTCAGCGCACAATATCTCCACACCGTCTTCCATGTCGCAGTCACGTTCCGTACCGAGATTATGCTCCCCGATCCTGACCCCGGACAACTGGAGTCCGGAATCCAGTCCGGTGACACAATGCGCCGCGGTGAGTATGAACTTCTTTGATATCAACGAACCGCCACACTTGAATTCCGGACTCCGGTTACCTCGCTTGTAAGCGATCAAAGCCATCCACGGGAACTCTAACACCGCTGTTCTGTTACCTCCGACGATTTTCGCCTCGGTTATCGGTCCGCAACGTTCATTGTCAAGCAATCGGAGGTTCGGATGATTCGATACGTCTGGTGGAGGCACCTCCACAGACGATGACGTCGTCGTAGTCGTCGGCCTCGGTGTTGGCTGTTTACATTCCACATTATATTCGGTTAAAATCTATATGGATCGGACAACAAAGGTACGCGACGACGGATGGGTGTATATTTATTATACCTGCGGCTTTGGTGGTGGACAGCAAACCTTGGGTATAGTTCCCTCAAATCCGCACTGAGAGTTTTGAAGAGTCTGTAAGGTATCGGCTGGCAATGGTCTGGGCTTCCTCAACAAATCGAGGAGAACCTCGCATCCGTTTAGGTTAATGCAGGTGCCCTGCGTCCTCCATGCACTCAAGCAGGTCTCCTCTAAGGGAAAGTATATTTCTGAGACGATTCACGACACATTGTTTTTTTCTTTTGGAGAGAAAAGTTAGTACTGTATTTGGCAGGAGGGGGCAATTAGCAACAACCATACCCGGTTAGTATTTTTTTTTTCTTTTTTAATCATTTTTGTTTCACATTTCATCGCCAATACATGCAAATCGCTAATTTAATCCTGATGCACCATTCTAATCGCGAAAAGCTGATGTTATCAAGCGGAGCGTATACCTGGATATTTGGAACAACGAGATATCGGATTATTCACTCCGTTTCTCCTGTATAACGTCACGTAAATAAAAATACTCTAGATGTAATTTTATATGAAACAATAGGTAAAGTATATCTGTGATTTCTATTGTGAAAATTTAAATGTGAATGCTAATAATAGTTCACAATAATAAGCAGTATGCAACAATTGCAGTAACGGTTCCAACGAACAGGAATAGCGCGTGAAATTTTATTTCTGAAAAAAATCAAACAAAAAAAAAACAAAAACTATCCAGTCCGCAAATATGATGATGGCTTTACTCTTATCTGGATCCGTTCTCAACTCGGAAGGTCCCATACGTAGACCCAACTTTCCTCCTTCGAAGCCAGTCTGCAAACTTGCAGACTGAACCCTGGAGAACGGGTTTTCGATTCCAGCAACTCTATAAGATAGTCTGAACGAAGATACGTTTGCGGTCTACGTTTGTGTGTATAAATATGTGTGTCTGTGTGTGTGTGTGTGTGTGATACCTATGTAAGAAAAGAACCTCGACATTTATTAATTTAACTAATATACCAGTTTGCGATTAATCGAAAAACGAGTTTCGCTGACCTCGTACGAATTGCCGATGTAGGCATGAGGAAAAAACTATTCTTTATATCAAATTTAGCGCAGATAAAGATATAAAATAATCTGGCATTCGTGTACTTACTCGTCACGGTGGGAAAAAAATATGTTGATGTTTTCTCGATGACATTGAAATCAATTACCCACCTCTAAATTATTACGCTATAATATCATGCTTCATAGTATATAATATATATACATAAGTATGCATTGTACCTGTATAACGATGGATGAGCTAATGCGGCGAAAGCATATACACACATCATACCTATATAGCCACCACCTGCGCCTTTCACTTTTCCAAATTTACTCACGTCCATTGGATCCCTGAATGATGAGGAATGTGACAATTACCAAGTAAACGAACATGTCTGACCGAGAACTTGACAAAAGAGTCAAACATAAAACGAACAATTTGCAGATATATCAATCGTCGTGAACTGTATTACAACTTGTGTTAGAATTTCACGCCGTATCTGGATTCAAATAATTTGTCAATTAAAAAGTAGATAAGAAAATAAATCTCAAAACAATTGACGTTTGACGTATCAGGTGGACATCTATCGTTCGCAACACTGATCTAGACGTCTCGCATACGACTGGCGATCAAGTATCGCAGACTAGCCTCGAAGCTCTCCGCGATGGCTCGGGATGGATGGAGCGGTTGACCTCACCAACAGTCCGGCAGCACTTATATACCTACTCTACCGTACGAACGACAAAGACGCACTGAACTAGCTGACGATCGGTTACTTTATACTCGCATACTCGGAAACTATGACCGTCTGCCTGTTAATTCTTCGTTGATATATGCATGCGCAGGTATATCCTACGTGTTTAATATATACGATACGCCTATTAATATCCATATAAATCTTAGAATCCTCTACGACAGCAATCTGTTAGCCTTGGGCAATTATAATACCATCATGATTATTTAGTCGCACGAGTTTTCCACTGCGTTCGGATTCTCCGCATAATTATCATCACCTTTTTCTGGTTATATATATATACATAAGATACACATATCTAGGTATAGGTATGTTGTACACATGTTATAGATATTATAAAAACGCGATGCACGTCTATACTTTACCGTGAATTTATTTTCAATACCGTCATGGGTATCGATGCGAGACATGTAGGATGATATCAGAAATCATTGAAACGTAAAAAGAATTCGAAATATTTTTCGTCTGTTTCTAATTAATCACAAGAAATAAACAAGGTCCAGCTATAGCATCGCCACAGTTGGGATGCGGAAATCGCGGCAACTATATCCCGAATAATTATGACTTTTATTTTCCTCTTAAAATGTTGTGATAAAATATCACGGTTCTTTTTTTTTCGGTTCGGGAATTCCCAAAATTTTATCAACCATTTTTTATCTCGAATACCACGGAGACACAGCGACGACAAAGGTTAACAAGTTAACGTTATATGTGTATGTAGTACGAGTATTATAAGTATCTGATATATTGAAATGAGATTTTATTGCGTCTGTAGTATAGGAACAGCTATCGCTCTTTGGTCTTTCAATTATTATTAATTATATCGACGAATTTCTTAGAAATTTATTTTAATACATTTTATTATTTTTAGGTAGGTGTAATCATGTATATTGTATATCGCGGTGTCTCAACACTCTATATATGTATACTGAAATCCTTTAACGAATTATAAACTCCTTCGACATCTTAAATATTGCAAATTATTTTAAAAGTTAGAAAATGAAGTGTGGAGCTACGTATAATTATTTTTCCTAGTTCATGGAGAGGTTTGCGGTAGTATTAAGTCGGATCTAGGGCAGGGACAGGATATCCGTTGGTTCTTTATAATCTGAAAATTGATCTACATATGCATATACAGTGAGAATCTTACGTTTGGATTATATATCATGCGTGTATTATTATAATTGAAAATTGAAAAACTAGTGAAAAATCTACGAAAATAATGTTACAGTTATTAATACGTTTCATCGAGTTTAATATCTTGGTGATAATGGCATATGGTGTAACGTTAAAAAATGATAAACCTTTATATCAGCGATCTGCAAAATTCAAAGAATGAAAGAATTTTATATGTACGAAATATAACGTGATGGGAATATCGGACGAATAAGGAACAGTTGCTAAAAATATCAGCGATGATATATATTTTCAATTCCATTGTATATCCGTGTGTATGTATAAATAATAAGGTTTTTGCGATAGAGACGGAATAGTATGAGGATTATTTAATCAGTGAGCGGATATATGAATACCAAAAACAGGATAAAACAATAGTGGGATTATAATTGTGATATATATTTATCTCATAGTCAGAATAAAATAAACTGATATTACAATATGCTTAGTATCGAGGTATATAGCTGTATAAAAAGAAAGAAAAAAGAAACAAGATTTGTTTGGTACAATTCAAGTATATGTATATGTTATACTGTATAAGAATAACCATTATCATTGATGAAAATGTGTAAGTATAATATTTAATAAAATTCTGAAATCGAGAACGATCAGATTTTGTCGACAGTATGTATGTATGTAAAAAATGTATACCTATATACTCGACGTAGGATTAATTGATAATCGTAACAGTTAAACTTTGTCAATTATTAATAATTATCCAAAATTTTTCTGAATAACGAATTAAATGATAATTATCCCTCATTAATGTATAAAAATTATTTGTACGGTGTAAGATAATAGAGGTATGATAATAACTAGATATCACTTAAATCCTATACATATGAGATATAGAAGAATAGAAAATACCCCATAAAACACATTATAGCGTTCGCGCATAATATATTTTCCGAGGTTTAAGCACGAGGTAAATTAAAGATCGTAAGGAACATGATATTCTAAGCCCTAATTTTCGAGAGTATCCACGGTACGAAACTTGTTACTTTGGTATAAACTCCAGGAAAGTTTTCCATTCCACATGGCGAAGGTCCAAAGGATACAATTCCCATTGCAGTCCACCGTTGTCTGTTCGTACTGCTTCTTTGTAGGGCCATTAAAGGTCCGCCTGAATCACCGCGACAGGAATCACGCCCTCTCTGACCACCCGCGCATAATTGACTGTCCCCGAGGGTGATTGACTGGCGTTGATAAACGCTTGAACACTGAGCGGTATCGGCGAGTGGAATTTGCAGTTTCAATTTGACGTTTGACTCGGACCTAGTCTCGGTCTTACCCCACCCAGCAACGTGGTAAGCCGTTTCCGTATTAGAGGCGCTACGCGGTAGACATATCGGACGTATGTAAGATGTGAAAGCAACGTTACGCGAGAGTCTCAAAAGCGCAATATCGTTGGCTTGATCCCGTGACTGAGGCTTATAATCCTCGTGGGCTATTTGCTCTTCGATTCCAACCGTCACCGGATCATCAGCACAGTATTGACCGCCGTCACCGTCAGGCAAGCAGTCCCTAGCCGAGCTCGTGTCCCACTCACCGAGACGTACGTTTACCAGATTCCAAGACCTTGGAAGATCCTTTCCCTTGACGCAGTGGGCAGCCGTCAAAACGTAACGTTTGCTTATCAATACCCCACCGCAAGCCGTCGTTCTACCACCCGCTGAAATTTTGATAACATAAAATATACTTAATGCTCAGGCATATGACCAGCGATGATTTGGTTATATACACGCGATTATATAATGTCTCACGTTTCGTATACTCGAGTAAAGCCATCCATGGAAATTCGAATATGTCCGTTTGTTCACCGCCGAGTATTCTCTGGGAAAGATCTTCCCCGCATTCAACAGGCAGGTTTGGATTCGACGAAAGATCCCATGTAGCAGATTGCCGGTTCGAGTTATCGGTTATTGGAGCACCACTCACAGGGCAGCACACCATAGGATCGGTGCCCTGAAATCCACACTGAGATTCCTTGAGGTAGTCAAATGATTCTGGTGTACGTTGACGGAGGACTTGTATTAGCGCTTGACACCGATTGAGGTCCACACAATTACCGGCGGCACCCCTTGGTGTTCGACAGTCCGAAGTTTGTGAAGCATAGGATGTTTCTGGAGAGAAAAAAATGAAAAAGAAAAAAAATATATAAATAAAAATCGCAGTGTTACTGCGGTTATAATCACCAAGGAAGTAGATTTCCAAAATTTCCATTCATTCCCTCGGGGGATTTACACTGTACGAGGTGTTCAAGATTTCGTGGAATGAGATTGTTGGTATGTAAGTTAAGTCCCGCTGACGCAGATTGATAGGAAATTTCAGTACACCTACCTAAGTGGAAATACCGCGAAACAGCCTTCGACCTTGCTGCATAAAATTCTATGTCAAAACCTGATTCTCAAGTTGCTAATAATTTCGTTTGTGAAGGCTGTTCATTGCGCAAAAACCGGGAGATGTTTATACTTTATTCATATAATATTTCGCCTTGACACTACATGGATCGTAAACATCTTCTCAACGACGGATCTAAAAACCCCTTCGCTAATTATAATGACTCCAAGATTTGATGGTCAATAGTTGGATCACGGTTGATCGTATATAAGTATATGAATTTTAAGTATCAAATTTATTCTCTAAATTTTGTTAATATATATAAAATACTCACGGGAATAAACTGGCGAAAAGATCTGCGTTAAGAGCAGGATCAGAGCCGGGAGTATCGAGAGAGTACAAGGACCCACCATCGTCGTAGATGGTAAATGTTTAATTTTTCTTTTACTAGTAATGATTTGCGAGAAGAAATTGTGGTTTTAATTGATTTCAGTTATATTTGAGTAGTAAATTTACTCAAGCGATGAATAGATAATATATTTCAAGAGACTCAACACCGTGACGCCTCGAACTCTGGGCGTCAACTGACGATTATAATCGGTTGGTTGGCTGGTTAGTATCCAGGGTCAACAGCTATATTCCCCTACTTCTCTTTCCAGACATTTTGAAGAATTTACTTGACTAGTTATGGAAGTATTATTATCGTAATGAGATGCGTTGGCTTGACCAAGAGCTCACACGGATAACAAAGCCTGCAACAGAACGTGTGTTCTTCTGTATTTATGTACATATACATATATACGTATACGTATTGTATATTGTATTTATGTAACATATCTCTATAGTGGATCACGAAAACTCGATATGTTCTTCTTTCTTTATGTCTTTCACAAACTTGGGGGGTTTTACATTAGTTATTACCTACTTCCGCTTAGTAATGTTGGATGATTCCGAATGAGCCGAACATGCGCATTGCGACTGAAACCCTCACGCCATAACGATTTTTCATCATTCTTAAACTCGAAAGAGCTGGTTGATCAAGGGAATTTCGAAATCGTTTGGTTATTCCGCGAAGCCGATGTCGGTATCATTCCTGGACCAAATTACATACCTACGCAGATAAAGCAGTTCGGAATTCCCTGCAACAATTATATTCACTTTCATGACGTACTCATTTTTTTTTTTTTTTTTCTTAGAGTATGAAAAAATAAAATAAAAATACACAGTTCCATTTTCCCCAGTATCCCAGTGGTTATATAGGTACGGTATAAACGATCAGATGATCCACCTCTGTAATTCTTGTCCATTGAAAAAATAAAAATTACTGCACACACACACAATGTTTACTTTGACGTTACCTGTACCAATACGAATCTTTTGATGTATAGACGCTGTCATACTCACACAAGCTACATACATATACGTATTATAAGTTTGCAATTTGCCCGCAGGCAGGAAGTGCGTATGTATAATATAGCCAGCTCCTGAGTCCAGAACGGGGAATAACCGATAGCCAAGTTTCCCCAGCAAACTGCGGCTAAAACGACTGGAAGAAGTATATCTTAGTTAATTAACACGATGTGGTTAACGAAGGACGGGTATAATGGCTCGTCAGATTGTTAAAGTAACCGCGATAATATCGGGATTAATTTACCGAATCTCTGTCTCTATTATAACAACTTTTATGTATGTCGTACACGCGATATACGCATAAATAAATATATTATTGAAATATTATTAATCGCGTTATTATTTATACATAATATGTGTATATATGTATATACAACTTGGCGATGAACTTTGGATGAATGGGTCAATGCTGGTACCCGTCGTTGATAATCCCGACTTCAAAACAACGAGAGAGTGATCTATCGCCGACTATCACTTTCAGATTTGGTTTATGGTAAAAAATTTTCGTGCCTTATGAACATTTTTAGTATACGCAATTGTAGAAGAGAAAAAAAAAAATTAATTATTCATCTCTTAACGATCTATCGGTCATAATCTTGACCCTTGGGGAACTCGGGGAATATGTTAAATATTCATAGACGATCGTGTAGCGCCTGAAGATCGGCAACAGCATTTACACCTCGCTCGTATAGTACGTGATGAAAATTGTGTGCTTATTTGATGACAGAGGTTTGCTTTATTAATATTATTTCTCTCTGGCAGATACAATAATCGATGACACAGATAGTAGTTCATGTTTAATCAAGGTGAAAGGTTGTCTAATATCCAGGGCAAGTACGCCGTGATCTTGCTGTAAACAGCTGGCGTAGCTGAGACCCCGCAGTGCTTAGCGCCGAAGGACACGACCCCGAGGAAGTAATACTTTGGAGGTCCGTTAGTCGCTTCAACCTTCATAAGGGGACCACCGCTGTCACCTCCGCATGAATCCTCACCGGGTATACCACCGACGCAGATCTGTTGATCCCCGATTTGAGCGTAGGATCTAAAGGCTGTTCTACACTTTTCTGTCTCGACTATCGGCAGTTTCAACGTCTGGAGTATCGGACTTTGCTTCGGATTGTCTGCACCGTAGTTTGTGAAAATGTTATTGAGTGAAATTTATTCACCGAATAATTACTGGCTTCAGAACTTCAAGACTCACTCATATCGTAGATTCCCCAGCCGGCTACCTCCGCTGTATTGCCAACGAAATTTTTCCTCAACAGTTCATCCCTGATCATGCAGATCGGTGATATTAGCTCTGCGAGAATTAAAAATCTTCTGTAACGCCGGAGTTAAAAATGAAATTAACAAACCCCTACATAAATATGATAAAGTTTCGACTCACCGCTGTACCGGACTGGCTTATCGAGCCGGATGATAGCGATATCATTGTTGAACAATGGATTGTTGTAATCCTCGTGCGGGACTATCATTGCGGGTTTAAAATCTTGCACGGGATCACCGCAGAATTTATTCTCACAGTCAGGATCCGTGTCGGTGTTATGTTCCCCGAGGCGAATACTTACTACTTTGAATCTATAATTCGTTTATTAAAAGAAAAACAAAAAGAACAAAAATATTACCTATCTACTATTTTCTTACGTGCTAGGTAGATTAGAGACGCAATGAGCTGCCGTTACGACGTATAATTTATTGATCAACGATCCGCCACATCTGTAAGAAAGCTTTCCCTCTTCCACTGCCGGATCACCGCTGTATCCGATGCGTGCTATCCACGGATAAGCTCCTAGAGATGCATTTTTTCCGCCTATTATACGATCGGTGTTGCTATTTCCACAATTATCATTCTCGATCAGCCCCCAGTTAGGATGTTTCATTATGTCTGTTGGCGGCAGTTTCGAAAGTGTTATCTTAAAAATGATTTAGACTATTTAAGAAAAACAAATATCCTTCTCTCTCTCATCTCTCTCACCCATCGTGACGAACGAGGCCAGACTCCATAAGGCGATAAGGACTCGACGCCATAGAAGAGGCTGCATATCCTATATCTGAAAGGATAATTAAATCAATCACAAGGACACTGTCGCTTTTTTGATATATGGAAAACTAAGTATGTGAGGAAATATAATTCACGTCGCGGGCCAGAGAGAATGAAACCATTCAGGATTCCATATGCTTGGGAATAAACTATCAGTCAACGTCGTTGCTTATAATCAAAGATAAAGTTTCGTTCTTACCGTAATGAGAAGCTTCTTCGATTGAATTTTGAATTACAATTTACAGGTAAAATTAATACGAAGCTATAACAAGGCAGGAATAATGCGACTTGTTATTCGCTTAACTATTCGTGGCTAAAGTACCAACCGCTTATCTAGACGAGGAATGAAACAATAACGTAGATACGATTGCCAATCAAATTTGAACGATCGTTTTTTCTTTAACGAACCATGAAAATCTCGGCTAGATCTACATGCGCATATCGATAAGTACGCCTATACATACATATTTTACATACCTACATACACATAGGCTAGAACACTATACGACCTCAATTATGAAAATATAAATTTCAATGTACCGATTCTGAATAACGACATGTACTATAAAATAACATACAGAAATGTATTTCGTCTGATTTTATATACGGATAAATTTAGTCTTCTATAAAATTTACAAGAATTTTTTTTTATTAATACTATATACTAACTGATATATAGTAAAAGAATCATTTTTACTAATTAATACCTGACTATAAAATCAGGGAAAAGATAGAACGCGAAATTCGAGATCGTATGGAAAAAAGACGTTGAGAACAATTTCTGAAGATCAGGGAATCTGGTCAGATGTAGACCTGCCTGGTGAGCTCTGAGAACTGCCGCAATGTGCTATGTATAGATTGTAAAAATAATTCGAATCAACAAATTGAAATACATAAATTGTATAATTTTATCACATTGTTTACGGCCCATAGTGATTTATGCGCTGAGGGGTTACACGCATTTAGCGTTTTTTTTTTTTCAAATGGAGATATCTCAAGAAGTATATGCTGCATACCAGAAATGATAAAGAATGAGATAATTCGGTCATTTCATCGACTACAATAAAGAAATTTATTCAAATTTTTTTTCGAACAATCTAGACCCAATTTTCGAGGGGAAAAAAAAAATATAAGACAAAATTTTCGCTGACCAAAAACTCATCGATATTTGTATCATTTATTTATTTTTCTCATATTCTACAAGTGAAACAGAAGTTTTGTAAAAATATTACATCATGGAGAAACTAGCCGTTTCAAAATTGCGACAAATTTTTGAATTCTTTTTGTTATAGCTAAGCGTTATTTTGTGAAAATCATATTTTAGAACATTATGATATTCAAAACTGACATCAATTTATACGAATAACTTTTGAAAGATGAGAAAATTTATTTTTCCATTAATACTAAATACTAGCTGATACAGTTGAAGAATTACAGACAAGTACAGAGTTTTCAACAATTTTATTACATTAATTCTTCATTTTCGAAAGGTTTTTACATTACAGCCACCTTATCGACGCCTTCCTTAACCACAGAACCGTTCAGATTGCTTAAAACTTCGGAACTATTCAATTCCCCAACAGATGTTTGTGTAATCTTTTCCCCTCCGCTATCTTGCACTTTCACATCGTCAGATATAATCCCTCTGTCATCCTGCGAGCTTCGAGAAGAAGAAGAACAGGACTCTGCCTTAGGATCCGATTGAGAATCTGATTCTGACTCATCAGAGGAGCTTCCTAGTTCGTCAGAGTCAATGTCTGAGTCTAAAGCGAGTCTTTTTCTTCCAAGTCCTTTAACCTTCGCCTCTTCAGCTTTTCTCTTGGCTCCCGAACTCCCAGCAGCCATGGCAAGTTTGAATCCTTCCTCGACAGCGTTTCCCACCTTTTCCGTCAAAGTAGATCTTTCTTTTTCGTAATTTTTGTCTTTAAATTCGTGTTTAGGTTGTGCACAAAGCCTCTCAAGCTTTTTCTTCTTTCTCTCAACAGCCTCCTCTTCTCTAGTAGCTTGTTTATCGATCCAAGACTTGAGCCTCTTCTCTTCATTTATATCTCTCAAACGTCTACCGCTCAAATCTCTACAAGCTTCACGGTTTGTAGTCTTTTCTATTTGCGCTCCAATAGCTCTTAGCATAGACCCAAAACCTCCTTTACCTCCCAACAGTCTAGGAACTATTTCAACTGTCCCATTTATACAGATATCTTCATTTCTTACCAGACGACCGTTGTGGACGATGTAAAAATCTCCGGACGGTATGTCCTGCAGTAGATGAAATTTTTTTTATATCATATGATAAGCGCGTTAGTTTTTTAGATTTTAGGTTAGGAATTTATGAAAATAAGCATCTTACCGTTAACTCGGTAAATTTTTTTCCGATATCATAGGCTGTTATGCCTTCGTCAAATGTCCAAATGGTCTTCTTTACGGATCGAACGCAGATATTCACTCCCAGCATGTTTAACTCTTAATAAAATTTCTGTTATTTACTAATGAAGAAATTATTGTACGTCAAATCCACGATCAGGATTGAAGTGGCACGTGTCGACGTCTGGCGTCGGTTTAATAAACTAGTTTTACCGTCGCGCCATTTCATTCGAAAATTCGAATACAGGTATTTCTATGTCGAATCCGTAAATTCGCTTTGTCTTATTCACATTTAACAGACGGCAGTCTAAATCGTGAGGCTTCAATTCTTTTTATAGGATAAAACATAGTGGATTTACATTTTTATGATTTCTATGACGATTATCTCTGAAACTATTGTGTTTAGTGAAAAATATTACGGAATCTTTTTTGTAGTTCATAAAATTTCCTTCAAAAAAACTCTCCTGTAAAATTACTCTAAACCTTTTTATTTCGGAGATATTTCGAAAATAATTTACAAATACGTTTAACACTTATATTTTCTAAAACCCAGTTGTTATAGGAAGGAAAAAAAATCAATTTGCGGTTAAAATAGTCTCAAGTTTCAACAGGATCATTATCAGGTCGAATACTCCCGTCTGAAGTTGTTTCGGACGAAATAAAAAATGATTTCATTATGTTTTTTTTTTTGGCTAGGCCTAATACATAGTTTAATTCTATAATAAATCGTGGAATATATATATCCGGTGCCTCGAAGTTTGTTATTTTGTATTTGGAGGAAATATTCATGGTGCCAATAGCGGCTGGCGATTCGTGCATTGCGTATTATGAACGGATCTAATAAAAAGTCTCTAAATAAACGTAATTTCTTTTTCCCCAAGCTATGTTGAAATCGTGGTCAGGGGCATCCTGTGTTTATACCAGCTGCCAAATGCCAGTGGCCCAAATTAACAATTTGGCGGACTGAATGTTCGAAAACACCTTTAATACTCCGCCACCGCACGCGAATCATCCAGCGACATAAAAAGTCCCGTCTCAATTTCACCTCGATTCATTCTTACATTGGTTTCAAAAAAGTAAAGCTTCGAGAAGCGAAGAAAAAACAGAAAAAAAAAAAAAAATAGATTTTGGCAGTCGCGAGATGATTTAACATCCGTGCGGCTATATCTGAGAATTCTATCAACTATGTATATATATATATATATATGTGTATACGTATACCAGGTGAGGTTTGCAAATTCATGCCTAAGCTATGTTACTATACCTAGAGACGCAAGCACAAGTCGCTAATATTCACGGTGCGGAAATTTCTGGTATTTTGCCAAACGCCTACATAACTGTTATGACGTACCGCGCTTACCACCGACATATTCGCCTCTGTTATACATAACTTTGTATATAGGTAGTATATCTGTTAGTTAAATAGCATACAACACGTAAATACCGGATTCTGCAGAATCTGCAGAGGCAGATAATCATCATCTTTGTGCAATATCCCCGTTAACGCAACAAACGTTGAGAATTGCAATTTGAGAAATGTGTAGAAAATTTTCATCTCGTAGTTCGCAGATTCGAATCTCAAATACCGATAGCCGATAGGCAAAAATACATGAAATGAAGACGTAAAATGGGTTTTTCCGAATCTTGACGTAAACTAATCGCCTTATACTCGTCCCTAGGTGTGTGTGTGTGTGTGTGTGGAGTCCGCAGTAAATAGTTTCTTATACTATACATATAATCGTATTAATTGACAGATGTCTATATCTGCACTATTGCAGATTGATCAGAACCGTAAATACTGACCGGATGTTTACAAGAGAATAAAAATACAAAAGTTTTGGCTAACGATCTACTCCCCACGATCAGCGTCACGAGGAAATTTAATTTTTAATCATATAGGTGAGAATATGCAGACGTGTGTCATTGATAGTTGCGAAATTATCGAGAGATCGCGGTGGGATAGGGGGGGAGGGGTGATTCATAAATTAAAAGAGAGAGAGAAGAAGAAGATAACTGGCCGTGCCTAAATAACAAGAAAGAATAAAACAGAAAACAAGGGTTGGAAACGCGAACAGAGAGAAGCAAAAAGCGTGCAACCTTAACACCGTTCTATTTCTTTCGATGCATCAGCCACATCAGCTCCGTTCGTCGTAGGTATTATAGTTTTAGTGACGCAAGATCTTAGTGATCTTATAGCGTGAGGGATGGTGGAGGGAGATGAAGAGGCGTCGGGACGCCGGACGTCTTGTACGACGTAAAGTTGAGCGGTTAGTTCAGAACCGTACGAACTTCCACCGCGGCCGCAACGACACCACTGTGGGGTCAAAAAATTTTTTTTCCAATAATAAAAAAATACAATAATATTAATATATATATATATATATATATATATATATATATATATATATATCTATATCTATATAAAATCAAAAATATCGAAAAGAACGAACAAGAAAGAAAACAACAATATATTATTGGAATTAAAAGGAGTATTATTTTAAATATTTCGAGAAGATTATTAAAACGGAAATTTGAAACACGTAACGATTATTTTTGTATATAAAAAATAAATAAATAATAATAATAATTAAAGAGAAAAAATCAATCAAGTTAACGAATTTTTAATCCTACGTCCAACTCCGAGATATTTAAAAGCAAAAATGGTTTACGAAAGCGACTTCTACACGACCCGGCGTCCCTATACTCGCCCGGTGTCATCCGCCTACAGCGTCACGGTCAGTAAAAACTGATATTGACATAATCTTCAATCTTACAATTAGAAAAGTAAAAAATAAAAAAAAATATATATATTATTTATCGTTTCTTGAAAAGTGAAAGAGAAAATGTGAAACGAGAAAAATGAACTAAATGAGAGATAGAAAGAGAGAGAGAGAGAGAGAGAGAGAGAGAGATTCAGAGAGTGAAAGTATACTAACCGACAAAGTTCTTCTATTGTTTGTGTGATACTATATTTACAACTAATACGTCATACAAATACGCCGATACCAGAGTCAAGGATGCTGATCACGTTTTTCATTGCAAAATAAATTAGTTACACGCTCGAGCTATATATGAGGAAAATTTTTTCAATTCTATTTTCTTCTTCTTTTACTTTTTTTAATTTTATTTATTTTCTTCCTTCTTTGTTATTTATTATTACCGAATTTGAGCTAACAATCAAACCAAAAATATATATAGTAATAAATATACAATACACGTATGTACATATCTTGTATATATATATATATATATATATATATATATATATATATATATACCTAACATCGCATCTTTTACTTGTGGAATACAACATATTATACCAATAAACTATTAATTATGACACGCTTGAAAGTCTTGACCTGCAGTTGTGACCGAATCGAAAAAAATTTGACAAACTATATAAGCGTATATATATATATAAATTGTTAATATTCATCATATTATGTGTACATATAAATTATAGTTTTGGTTTTTTTCTTTTTTTTCATCCATATTAAACATATTTAATTAATGAAATAAAATAAAATATAATGTCAACTGAATCAGATTCGGAACACAACTTCTTTCACAGTCTTAACTTCCACACTTTACTCTGACTACTTTCCACCATCGCAAATATATTAATTTATATACATATATATATGTATATATATATGTATATGTATATATGTATATATACATATATATATAAATATAATGTCCTCGCGGCGTCTCACATATATGCAGCAGACTATATATGAAATAAAATTATCCACTTTCTGCAATTGCCTCTCCCCCCCCCCCCCCCCCCGCGAAGAATATTATTATTATTATTATTATTATCAGTAATTATCCATGATTATCTTGATATATCTTCATCTCTATCATTATCATTATTATTATTATTTTTGTTGTTGTTATTATTTCAAAGAAATAACGTATATAAAATTAAATACCTGCCACTGCAGTAAAAGTAAACGAGATACACAGTAAACATTTTAATGGAAATCTTAGTAAAACGAAATTGAATTTATTTATAAATAATATCAGGATGGGTGGTTATACACATATATGTATAATTTCAAGTCGGGTCGCTGCAGGGTTGTCCTATTCATAGCTGAGCGCCCATTTTCCGGGTCCAAGAAGCGTTAAACTTAGCCACTGGATCCCAGGGAATATATGTCTGACCTAAAGCTCGAAAGATGAATCAAACTAGCGTATGTATAGCCAGCTGTTTGCACCTTGGATAGGTCAAACCCCGTCGTATACTCGTTAAATCAAAAAGAAGTGTCTATCTACATTTCTCGTTCTTATAGAGACTGTCAGAGACAAATAACTAACAAACTATAATTATCCATTTATAAACAGGTTGTGAAAAAAGAAAATAATCGCACACGTTATATATTCATTTAATTTATTACTATTATGATTATTATATTTCTCTAAACGATCCCGAGAGAGAGGGAATTTTAAAACATCCGTAGAGCAACGCGAATACCACGGTTATGTATGTATATAATAAACTAAATATAGAAGCTTGAATTCTTTGATCGAGTTATAGCTCTTCGCGTAGTTTTTTTATTTTTTATTTTTATAACTGAATTCTTCGTCTTATTATAGCCGTAGGTAATGCATACGATAAAAACAGAATTAATTCATACATAGTATATATCGTTTCGCGGTGCAGTTTCAAATGTGAAGAATTTCGTGCGATGATATACATAGGAGAGTATAAAAGTAACGCGATGATGATGGGGTAGTACCTTATACTGTAATATGGCAAGCGATGAGATGCCGAGATGCTGAAATGCCGAAATCCCCGAGTAGCTTCGGGTGTTGCGTTACGCTGCCCTAATTTAGACGCGCGTATACTCCCGTACCTCACCCGTAACGTCACTTCCCTTCTCTCCAACTTTACTCCCACTCCCACTCTACCATTCCTCGTTTATTCTCTATTTCGTATTTGTAACACGTATATACATACATATACCTACAATCTGTGCAGTATTCATCCTACGTTAACGCGTGAGAAAACCATTACATACCTATATGTTATATAGAATATATATGTACGCGGAATAGCGTAGTAATCATCGCGTTCGCGAACTTAGGCAGGATGTGATATTCGCGAATCGCTTAGGCGTCAATCCCTAAAACATATCGTAAAAATTTTACACGTATTTTTAGCTTTCGAACTACGTTTTATTCATAAAATAACAGAAAAAGAGAGAGAGAGAGAGGGATATAATTACTTTCTCTTATCATTATATGATCAAAGTTTAGATAATTTCTCATACACGATTATTATTATTAGCATATGATTATTTATAAGCAGTATTATTATACACGTAAATATAAATATAACGGAAGAGTCTGGTGTGGAAGTGAAGACGTCGAGGAAGGCTTCAAGCGGTTCGAGACAAGACAATCTGCAAAGCCGGGAGATTGAACGGAGACTGACAAATAATAAAACTAAACAAAAAAAAAAAAAAAAAAAGAGAGAAAGAGAAAGAAAAAACCATGATAAGTCAGAAATTGGCTCATAATTATTACAGAAGCGAGAGTTGTTCCCATGGGAGAAGGTCCCCTTTGTACCCCGTCCGTCTTTGGTAGCTGAGCCGTTTACGGTATGGGGTCGTAAAAAGCAGGACCCTCAGAAAGAGTTTTACCAGTATGCAACCCTGAAGGAAAAGGAGGGTACCGTACGAGGGAGGAATCTAGCCAAGGAAGATCACGCGAGACAGCTTATCGAGGGTGGAACTGTGTCTAAGATCGGGCTAGACGCTGCTGCTGAACTAGCCGCGAGAGGACACGTATTCGAGCGAGGAATATTATCGAGGCAACCGGGAGCCGAAAGACATGCCTTTACTCCGGCAACTGGAAGGACAAAGATCTTGATGGCTCTGCAAAGACCATCTTGGTACAGGTTCTAATATAAATGAACGCGTATATCAAAATCGACCCTCGGCTCTGGGAGATTAAACTGTATTTTATTTTTATTTTGTGCACATTTTTTCAATGCAGATTATATTTTCGAAATAGTCTCTTCTTGTCTTGAAATTGTATAATCAGATATTTCAACGTTTGTTTCTTTTTACCGAACGACTAATTCTTCAAATTAGAATTAAAGGATCCCAGGGCTGATTGTAATAAAAGATCGATACAATTTTATACAATACAATATATAAGTATATATAATGTGTTTAAAAAAAAAAAAGATGAAAATTATAATCGTATGTGTTAATTAAAATTAAGTTACAACGCTTCTAGACCTCGAGGAATTTTCATAGGTTGTAGTTTCGCATTTTATTATACGTATATATATATATATATATATATATATATATATATATATATATATATATATATATATATATATATATATATATATATATATATATATATATATATATATATATATATATATATATATATATATTAGACCGTTTCAAAAAAATCGACTATTTTTCATTTTCAAAGAGTAACTCAAAAATATTGTTCCAAATGACGAAAAAAAAAATGCTGTCAAAGTTTGAACTCTTAATATTAATATTAAGAGGTGCCTCATCGCGATTTTCTATTTCCAATCTAAATAACATGGGGAAATTTTTTTTTAAACTTTGGAATTCTATAACTCGTCAACGCATTAGTGTACTGATAAGACCAGAACATATTTTTGTAGTGAATTGAACGCTCTAAAAAAAAGGTCTCTTGTTCTTTTTCGATAAATCTAGCTATTTCCAAGTTGGTGTATTGGTTATTAATGGTAATTAATCATGACGAACTTGGAAACAGTTGGATTCATCGAAAAAGACCAAGAGACCTTTTTTGTAGAGCGTCCAATTTTGAACAACAGCATTCATGCAGAATCTTTCTAAGTAGATTAATTTTCAAGATATAAAAATCGAAAAGTTCCACAAGACCACTTCCCATGTTATTTAAATGGGAAATAGAAAATCGCGATGAGGCACCTCTTAATATTATTATTAAGAGCTCAAACTTTGACAACATTTTTTTTCATCATTTGGAACAATATTTTTGACTAACTCTTTGAAAATGAAAAATAATCGATTTTTTTGAAACGGTCTAATATATATATATATATATACCTACAATAATGATAGTAATATAGTAATAGTACGTGTACTGCATTTTAGATGAAAATATTTTTCGTCATTTTACATGACGTTATTTTTTTAGACCACAATTCTCTGCTATTTTTTTTAGATCATTTATCATTTCCTGTATACAACTGTGAATCATAATTATTTATATCTATATTATATATTAAGGTGGGCCAAATATACTGACTATTTTTTTTTTTTTTCAAGAGGCCCGTTCGAACACTTGTTCTTCATAATCAAATAACAAGTCTCGAAAAATCTGAACTCTTAATTTTAATATTTAGAGATCCCTCGTCGCGATTTTCTAGCTCCCATTTAAATAACGTTGGAAACGTTCTTGTGGCACACTTCGGTTTTTATATCTCAAGTACTGATCTACTTGGAAATATTCTACTTAGCTACTTGTGTTCAAAATTAAACGTTCTACAAAAAAGGTCTCTTGATCTTTTTCGATTAATTTAGTCGTTTCCAAGTTGGTTATTGGTCATTAATTAATGATAATTAAACATGACTATCTTGGAAATGGTTAGATGCATCGAAATATACCAAGCGACCTTTTTTTTAGAGGGTTCAATTTTGAACGAAAATCGTTCAAAACAGAATCTTTCCAAGTAGATTAGTACTTGATATATAAAAATCGAAGTGTGTCATAAGAGCATTTCCCATGTTATATGGGAACTAGAAAATCGCATCGACGAGGAACGACGTTATTTAATCATAAAAAAAAAAAAAAGATTTTGAAAGGGCCTTTTGAAAAATAAAATTGTCGGTTTATTTTGCCCACTCTATTAAATATAAATACACCTTGCGCATATATACATAGGTAATACTACGTATGTACGAATATCATTTTAAACAATAAATTACGATACTTCAGAACTACTATACATATATATCCACTATTTTCCTCCCTTTACATCCAAAAAAGTATATATATATATATATATATATATATATATATATATATATATATATATATATATATATATATATATATATATATATAAACCGCGTTAAATTTACGTTTTAAAATTAATTAATTTCCTATATATCCGTTAAGACGCTCAGCTATAAATGGGAGAAAAAAATCTAAATATTATTAATAAATAAATAATCAATGATCATCACGATAGATCGTCCGAGACGCCGAGATGGACATGGAACTTTTTATTTTTAATTCATTTCCTTCATCGTTGTAACATATAACGTATAGGTTACTCGGGTTATAGATATATACCTATATATAGTAATTACTAATATAGAAGTACATGCTTATTATTATTGTACAGTTGGCAAGGTAGCTAAATTAAATTACGAAATAATATATATCGCGATCTGATCACACTACAACGTTGCAGTGTGTATACGCATATATAGTATACATACACTAAATACAACAGCCCATTCCGTCCCAATTATTTGACCAATAGAACCGAATTATATACCATTATATAAATATTATAAGAGATACGCATACATACGTACGATATATATATATATGCGTGTAATTATTTTATTTTATTTATATATTTCTTTTTTTCATATACGTGTACATAATAGTGCATATGCATGTGTCACTCTGCAGTATAATAACATTTAAATTATTGGCCTGCACGTTGTGTGTCTACAAATAAACGATATTGCATATAAATATAATATATATATATATATATTTACCTATATATACATAACAATTTCAAAGATAAATATATATTATTTATTTACAGTATGTATACACCTGTAAAACGATATAAATAATTTAAAAAAAAAAAAAAAAAAACTTCCCAAAATCTATATATACTAACCCCTCTCCATAAAATTTATCATATATGCAGCTCGTTACAGTTTTCAAATATTTTGACGAATCGCATATGTATATTATGAGAGAATTTAAAAAATTATGTCAATTAATTCATCGTTAATTGGTATTTCTTTCTTATTTTTTATTTTTTTTTTTTTTCAATTATTTTATTCGGTCGTAGTTGAAGATTAAAATAATGAAAAGAAATATCGCGGGAAACGCTGATTCTAAAAGCGGTTGGCTTATGCCAGAAAGAAATATATATGATCGTTGCCGCCCGGTTTTAGCACACGTCCCGGTTATGTACACGAGAGTTCAACGACCCTAAAAATATACCCGGTTGTATGTATGTATGTATGTATGTATGTACATACATACCTACGTGAAATTTCTTATCTTACCTAAGCGTATATATTCTAGCCATGTCTAGTTTCCGAAATTTTTTAACTATACATATCTAAAACTAATTATATGAACTGATTTAAAAAACCGGAAAAAACTGTTAACTTAAATTATACACACGTGTTAAAATTTATTACCGAAATCTTAATTTCCTACACTTCGTTATCTATATAGTATAATATAATATATTATAGATGTATGGAATATCTAGTTAATAAAGAATTCGTCAAATTTTTTGAAACTCGCCAAAATCTTACAACTGCAGTTATAATTATTATACATTTATATATATATATACATACCCTCGCCTAAAACATTATCAAATTCTATAATATCTGCTGCTTATTTACACCTAAACCATATATCCTATAATTGAAAGATTGAAAAAAAAAGGCACCATTATCGGGCTGCAAAGAATCAAACCCTGTTACCTATACCTAGAACCACCGAAAATTATGAGAATATGATAGAAAAAAAAAGCTAAAAAAAAAAAAAAGAATGAGTATATAGAAAAGCTGTTGTACATACATATATATTATATCTGTATAATAAGATAAGGAGGAGGATATACATATATGAGAGGGAGAGATGATAAAAAAATAAAAATAAAATACGATCCCCGGAAGGGTAAAAAAAAAAAAAAAAAAAAAAAAAAAAAAAAAAGAGAGACGAGAGATTCCTCAGATTTTTCTTCAAATGCGTTATATACCCTGAATCTAGACACCCCGACACTACGTGGTGCGCGATCTACCGGACGCCAGTGCCAGGTCTGCCCAGGAGCAGTACAGCTATTCGTACGTCAACTCGAGTACATCGAGTTCGTCTACTGACCCGCGAACCGTACGGCCCCAACGTTCCACCTACAACCAGGAGCACGTCGTCAAAAGGGAGAGCGGCCCCTACGGCTCGTACTCTACGGAGAGGTCGACCAGCTCTTCGACCGGCGGCGGCCCCGGCGGTTATCGCTCCACCTACGATTCCTATACCTCGGGTCGCCTACCCGGCGGCACTTCCTACCGCCACTATTCCTACCGCGTTTAAAGAAAAAGAAAAGAAAACAAAAAAAAATAAATAACATATATATATTTACACACAATACGCCTTCACCTAAATCCCAAAAACGACCCACGCGATCTGTTATCTGGCTTTCGATCTTCCCCCCAAAAAAAAAACAAAAAAAAAAAAAAACTTCAGGGATATTAAAAAAAAAAAAAAGTCAAAAATAATTCAGAAATAAAAAAAATTTACTCCTGATTCTTCTTATCCTTTTTCTAACTTATATTTCATTTGATCAATTTAATTGTATTATATTATATGGTATTGATTCACTTCTGGTGAGGATCGAAATATATGCTTTTAAAATATCCGATGATTTATCGGTAGTATTTTTTTGGTTTATTCAATATTATATATATATAGGTATATTAGTTTCTTTTGCAAAATTCTAATATACTATTTTTCTTCAATAATAATTATTATTTCATATATAATATCCCTTTTTTTTTGTTTATTTTTTTTTTGTTAATCGTAATTATATATATTAATTGAATGAACAAAATTTTTCAACTGTAACCGCAAATCCTTTCCCTTATAAAACTGCAAGCTATATAGCCTGAGACATGTAGCTATATCTCATATATTTTACCATATACCTATACATACCTATAATATGTAATTGATTATTAATTCATTGCTGCATTTAGGTGAATAATTTAAAAAAAAAAAAAACCAAACTAATATATACAATATGTAGCACCGCACCTATTAAACTGATCTAAAAATCTCTTAAATTTGAAATTAAAAAACAAAAAAAAAAAGCAAATGTTATATATCACTGTGGATAATTGTATTGTGTTGTTATTATACATACCCATATACCTATATGATAATTATTAACAAGCCTTTATATGTATGTAGCTGCTATATATTGACACGCATGTTATACTGTGAGCCTGTAGTCAATTCTTACAATTAGAAATCGCGACTAGGTACGCGTAATAATGCATAATTAATTAACTCAGTGAAAATAATCCAAAAAAAAAAAAAAAACAAAAGAAAAAAAAACCCAAACACTTTGCGTTGTTACTAACAAAAAAAAAAAAAAAAAATTAAAAATTAAATATAAATACATTATACTTATACAGTAGTGAGTAGAAAGCAACGAAATATTAACTGCAGTAAATGCTTATGCGATCGCGCCATTAATATATATCTAAACATATACCTAGTCTATATATATACCTATATATAACAATATTTTATGGTATTTTATATAACATAATTAACACTATATATATACGTATAGCTGGCGTATAAATATACATATACGTACTTACGTTAATCAAACATCTGATAACAATCCATATTTATCGTTAGACACACAACGGGGAAAAAAAATCAAGAAACCAAAAAAAAAATTAAAAATTGGCCAACATACTCAAATAATATAATAATATATATATATATATACATATGGTATACATATATAGTAGAGAGAGAAGAATGATAATAATTGGTATGATCATATATAAATTTTGATACAGCAGAATCGATATAATATACATACATACATACATATATGTATGTATATCATATCATTTGAAGTTGTCAAAGTTAGAAGACAAATAAAAAAATTAAAGAAAAGAAACCAAAAATATACACACATACAAATACACGCACACGCACACGCATTATATGCATACAAATCGCACGTTGCAACCAGCTCGATGCTTATATCATATCACGTACAGTAGGCGTATAATAAATCTGCTGCAGTAATCTTAGTACCTATAAGTTAATCGCTGTATAGGTGTAATTATCGTAGGTGCAAGTATACAAAGAGAGAAAAATAAAGAACGAAAAAAAAGAAAATAAAAATTAGATTCGATTTGTATAAAATTAGATACAAAAAATAAAAAATAAAAAAAGAAATCGAACAAATTGAATACCTAACTAACCCTGTATTTATTTGTATCTATATTGTCTCCCATGTGATCCTCGCCCTTGACCTGCACCGCCGCCGCCGGGGTATATGCGCTACTAATTATCACCTGTACATACGAATTATGAAATCAACTACAAACTCTACTCTACTCTACCTACTCTACATCTACGCAGAGCCCTACATTTGTACCTCTTACCTCCATCCTTCAGGTGAGCAAATAATAATTTCGATGACTATAATTAATATATATATATATACCTGTATAGTATATATATGTGTGTGTATATATATATATATATATATATATATATATATATATATATATATATATATATATATATATATATATATATATATATATATATATATATATATATATATATATATATATATATATATATATATATATATATATATATATATATATATATATATATATATATATATATATATATATATATATATATATATATATATATATATATATATACTATATATATATATATATATATATACTATATATATATATATATATATATATATATATATATATATATATATATATATATATATATATATATATATATATATATATATATATATATATATATATATATATATATATATATATATATATATATATATATATATATATATATATATATATATATATATATATATATATATATATATATATATATATATATATATATATATATATATATATATATATATATATATATATATATATATATATATATATATATATATATATATATATATATATATATATATATATATATATTTACATAAAATATATATAATAATACAAATGTATAATATATACACAATTAACGCTATAAATGGGGTATTCCATGTCACCCCGACCAACGTTTGACCCTCATATTTTTTTTTTCTGCCAAATTAATTCATGTAATAGTAGTACTCAAAGATAGCCCATCTTTTTTCGACGCATACTTTATCAGTTATGGCGGTTCAAAAAATTTTCAATTTCGACCCATTTGTAAAATCTGAAAAAATTACCAACAATTCTATATTTGATTTAGAATTTTTTGGTGCAAGAGCCATAATGGGACGAGATCTCCTTCTAGGTCGTTTTGGGCTTAAAATATCTATAATTCACTCCAACTGTGTAGATCTCTTACCTTGCTTATTATAGACTTCCTAAATAATTTCTATATGACAGATATTCTTATAGAACCACCCGAATAATCAATTGCTATATATTTTCTGAGTTTGGATTCTTTGAGTGCTGAAAAGTATTTTCAAAAATCGAAAAAATGGTATGATTATTATTATCTTTTTTTCTTAGTTTCTACGATAAGAAGATCCTTGCAACCCAAAAACTTGCTAAATATAACGATAAGATATTCTCCTCAGAAATCTACACGGTTGGAGTGAATTATAGATGTTTCAAACCCAAAAAAGTCTAGAAGGAGGTCTCGTCCCATTATGGCTCTTGTACCAAAAAATTCTAAATAAAATATAGAACTTTTGGTAATTTTTTCAGATTTACAAAATAAGTCGAAATTGAAAATTTTTTGAACTGCCATAACTGATAAAGTATATGCGTCGAATAAAAAAATCAGATGGGCTTCTTTTGAGTACTACTATTACATGAATTAATTTGAGAGAAAACAAAAAATCTGAGGGTCAAACGTTGGTCGAGGCAATGGACGTGGAATGCCCCACGTATACTTATAATGATTCCCGAATACTAAAGCAATAAAAAAAAAAAAATTAAAAAATAAAAATAATAAAGCAACGATCCTCAACGTACAGGATTTAATCACACGCTTTTCCGCCGACTACTACATTTATATACTAAACGCACGGTTTAATGCACTAATTTTTAAATAAATACACCTGCGCCGCCGCAATAAGCTAATTATTATAATTTTCTCAACGAGTGGTGTAGGTACAATAATTATTAACGCAATATAAAAAGCGAGTAATGAAAAGAAAAAAAAAAAAAAAACGCGAAACAAGTTAGACATAGCGTCGTAACGAATTTAACGCTTATGATAATAACACAGCTAAACAGGGTTTGTGGGATTTTATATATATATATTTTCTTTATTTTCATTATTTTATACACTCAACTATAAAAATTATAGTCACACGTAGAATTTTTGAACCGTCTACCACGACAGGTGAGGGCCTACCCTCATTTACCGTACGTGGCTCATAAACGACTGGTGACCTTTGTCCACACGCCTATACACAGCGTATATCACACCGGGACACCAATACCGATAAGGATTCATTCACGTGTAAGACCCTCGGTCTTAGCCGCCGAATACAACAGGATACGTGACCTACCGAGGACATCGAGCAACTCGTACACCGAGAGATATCTTAACTCGAAAGATAACATCGTAAGTCGCGAACATAACTGGTAAAATCACGTTAATATTGTATATGTAGGTATTAGGGTGATTAAAAAAAAAAAAAAATATATAAAAAAATACGAATTTTTTAAAATCAGTTACTCATGCATCGCTACACTTCATAGACAATTTTTTTTAAAAACGGTACACACTAATATATCCACACTTCCTCGTCATTGAGGAATATCATGATCGAGAGGAATAGAAACTGCGATATTTATATATCTTGTTGTATCGACAAGTATAAGTATAACGATCTATAGACTCGTCTTGTTATTAAAAAAAAAAAAAAAAAAAAAAAAAGTGAAAAAAAATGAAAAAAATCTATTCTACATGGTAACATGAATAATGATACAATATTTCGCCGCAGTTATTCGACGATGAGACTCGTCAGATACGCGCCAAGGCCGACTCTCTGCTTCGCCGCATCCACGTCTTCGTCCCAAGACCATCGGCCAGGTAAATAAAACAAAAAAATAAATAAATAAAAAACTGAAATTTATATAAAAATATAATCTGTATATGATAAATGACCGAATATAAATTTCTGCATAGTGATTTTCACGACGAAATAGTACCCGAGCGTTTGCGCAGCGATGATTATATACGGCGACTCCTTGGCGCTCGTAAGAATGTCCAAAAGGAGATGGAACTCGCGTCCTGGTATCAGGTCCCGGAACAGCGTAATCTGGGAAAGGGTAATCTCGCTTGCGTACAGTACGTTGGTGGTAAGCCTCACTCTCGTAGGAGGCCGTACTACAAACTGGCCGATCTGAAACCAGCCGATGTTAAAAATGACGTGAATCTACTCAGCTATTACAGCAAGAATCGTCAGGCTGCAGCTAACGCTTGTGAGTACTGGTACACAGTCGTCGAATGAAAATTTACACATAAAGTACACGCGGCTGTAGTTAGACGCGTGATTTTTTTTTTTTTTTTTTTTTTCGCCTCAATTATTATCAAAGATCCGTTTTATTATATTATAGGTGTTGATAAATTGATTCAATGATAAAAACATTTTTTTTTAATTTTTTTTTTTGTCATTTGCTATTTTAACGACGTTGAATTTAATTGATGCGAATAAAATATACGCTGAATTATGTATACCTATATAGTATACCATACGCAAACACAACAACAGTTGATTTATATATATATACAGCACACACACACCCACACACAACACGTAACACTGCAGATATATATCATACATGGATGTATTAAATACACATGCACACGTATTAGCTGTAAGATTAGAGATATAGAAAAGGAAGAGAGAAGTAATTTTCGATTTTTTTAAATTTTATTTTGCTTTATTTATTTTGTTTTTTTGGTTTCACCGTACATTTTATATACGGGGTTTGATATGATTTGTGCGAATATACTGTATACGTATATAACTACGGGTGAATTTTTTGAATGTTTGATTTTTTTTTTTTTTTGTTTTTTCGTATTTTATTTTGATTTTTTTATTTTACTTTTTATACCGCTAATTGTCACTTGGAGTTATATATATGAATACGGTTGATATCGTTGGGTGTTGATATAATGTAGATTGTTATTATTTTTATTGTTATTTATTTTTTTTCTGTTTCTTCTGAACGTGTTAAAATCGCAGAGAAATACGCGAGATAAGAGCAAGAGAAGAGAGAGAGAGAGGGAGAAAAAAAAAAGTACTACGGCCTCGGGACGCCGTACCTATTTATATATAATTGTGTGGATTTTTGGTTTTTGTCACAGCTCGCTCTTGCCGTTATATATATTACTGCATTGACTATATAATTTTTCTTTCCTTTATACTTTACTTTACTTTACTTTACTTTTCTTTTCTTTTCTTTTCGTTTCCTTGTGTTTTATGTGCCATTTGTTATTCATATTTTGTGTCTAATTGTAGAAAAATTAAATGAAAAAAAAAAAACGTTAATTTTATATCTCTAAAAAAAAAAAAAACTGTGAATATATTTCTATAAAAAATTTCAATGAAAAAAAAAAAAACAAAAAATCTCAAACTTCGCACCGTTGAATAATTATTATTCGTGTCAGCTCTCGCGGTTTGATAAAAAGATAAAAAAAAAACTCGTTTCTCCCTGTAGTGAAAAAGAAATACTTATTTTTTTTCATTTTTTTTCATTTTTTTTTTTTCGATTATACGCTGTCGCACTCGATCACAACTCCGCGGACCCTATACGTCAAATTCTATCGTCCAGAAATAGAACGGTGAATAATAAAAAAAAAAAAAAAAGAAAGAAAGAAAGAAATAAAAAAGGTCGCAGCGAGGTTGTATCACGGAAAGATTCTAATATTTGGAATGGCGATTCAATTAAAGTCAAGAATGATTGGAAGAGGGAGGGAAAGAGACAGAGATATATAGATTATAGATAGATGGATATTATAGCGAGGTACAGGTCAGAGGTCAGGGCACACGGGAGACAATATTCGGGTAAAAAAAGATGGCAAAAAGGATCGAGGGATCTTTTGAACGTTTCAGGCCAGGGATGGAGAGATCGTGTTCCCGAGCTGAACGAAGATCCTACTAAGTTGAAAACGGAAGAGGAAGATCCCTTGCCCGAACTGACGGAGGACTAGAGACCGCAACCGATTACATGTTTCGATCCCATAATTCCAATGATATATATACATAATAACGTTCAAAAGAAACATTCGTTGTTGTTTTTTTTTTTTTTTTGTTTTTTTTTTTCATCTATCACGTTCAAAAATTCAATCCAAATCGGTTATAAGTCAAATAATCATCGGATCATCTTTAATTAAAAATAAATCACGAAACGAATCGCGCCATAATATTTTTTGCTTCTTCTTTTTCAAATTTACTGTTTTTTTTTTTTTTTTTTTTTTTTTTTTTTTTTTCACCTGGACTAACCAGAGGATATTATAGGTACACGGTGGTAGAGTTCATTTTCCAAAACAAAAAAAAAAAAAAATAACGAATCTCTGGATTTTCTTTCCCAATCGAATATATTGTCAATTACATTATAATATGTATTCGGGCAAAGGTTGTATCGATACGTGAAAAACGTCCCCAGTTTCGCCACGATATGTACTATACATAAGATTAACGACATATACATATACCGATATGTACAATGTTACAATAATTTGAATACCAAAAATTTTCTGAAAAATATGAGGATCAAATAAAATATAACAATAATAAAAAAAAAAAAAAAAACTATACCTAAAAACGAAAATCAAATTTTTTTGCAATGACTTGTTTGATATATATATATATACATATGCGATTTTACGAGTTGAATTCTGCTGCAATGTGTGACGATGTCATATTGTGTCTTCCTGCACGTGTATAAGTATTTATACCTACATACCTATATACCCATGTTTCCTCGAGGTAAGCGTCTCTTTTATCTGCGTATCTTGTTAATGTATTTCCTTTGTAGTAGTAACATTTATTATACCCACTATTATATCCGTCCGTACGTATGTGTACATGGGACATTCCATGCCATCTCGATCAAGATTCTACGTCGATGTGTCAAATTGGTTTGATAATTTTTTGTATAAAAGTACACGACGAAAAACGCAATCGTAATTTTTTTTCAGAATTTTTCGACCCAGCGTATCTGAAGTATGATTTAAAAACTTGAAATAAAAACATCCACTTTGTAAAATCTGAAAAAATTCAGAAAAATCTTATGAAATATAACAAAAATTTCGACACCCATTAGAAGAAGATGGAGATTTCATAACTTCAAAAGATAAATCCGGAAAATTAAAAATTAAAAAATTATGATTCCATTGCATTTTTGACATCTGAATGAACACAAAAGCACATTATGATATGGCCCAAAAAATGTCTATTTAGAGAGTTACAGGGAATCAAAAATATCAGGATAATATTGAAAAATATAAATTTGTAAATATAAATATTATCCTGATATTCTTGATTCCCTGTAACTCTAAATAAATATTTTTCGGGCCATATCATAGAGAGCTTTTATGTTCATTCTGATGTCAAAAATGCAATGGAATAATAATAATTTTTTCATTTCTTATTTTCCGTATTTATCTTTTGAAGTTATGAAATCTCCATCTTCTAATAGGTGTCAAAAATTTTGTTACATTTCATAAGATTTTTCAGAATTTTTTCAGATTTTACAAAGTGGGTGTTTTTATTTCAAGATTTTAAATCATACTTCAGATACGCTGGGTCGAAAAATTCTGAAAAAAAATTACGATTGCGTTTTTCGTCGTGTACTTTTATACAAAAAATTATCAAACCAATCTGAGGCATCGACGTAGAATCTTGATCGAGATGGCATGGAATGCCCCATATGTAAGTACAATACCTACATACGTTCGTATATGACTATCGTTTATTATTCCTGTGTGATAACGTCGTTCAATGTTGATTAATTTTTATAATTCTTATATATGTATCATTAAATATTACGTTAGTCTTGGCCTGCATAAGCTCACATCAGTCATGTACATACATACGTATATATATACTTATTATTACTAATTGCACAATTATCAGTTACTATAAATATATATTCATTAAACTTAGTCATAAAGTAAAATTGATTTTTTATTTCGTCGGAAAACAACTTCAAACGTGAATCTTTGACTTAATAATAATCCTATAAAAATTGAGACTCAATTTGCGACCTCTTGGAATTAACCAACGAGGTTCAAGTTTTTATACAGGATCATTATTAGGTCAAAGACTCACGTTTGAAGTTGTTTCGGATGAATTAAAAAATCAATTCTGCTTTATGGTTAAGTCTTATGTTCGATATATAATAATCAACATCAACACGCATCATATCTTTTTTGTATGTTAATTATAACAAATGGATTAATAAATCGTAGTAGCCGCTTATTATTATTCGTTGATCGTCAAAAAATCACCGTAAAAAAAAAAAAAAGACAAAAATGAAAACTAAATAAATAAATAAAATAAAAAATGCAATTAAAAGAGATGTTATCATAATCACTAAACTAGTTTGCTGTTCTCGCCTATTAAAGAAATGAAGAAAGAAAAAAAAACGTATAATACCCACAAATTTTGATATCGACTTTACGTCAACTAGATCGACTCTTTGGGCTGACTAAAAATCATTTTACGGTGCATCTTGTGTCCCGAATTGTGTAACTGTTGTTTTGTGTGCTCGAGTATGATTTTGAAACAAAAAATAAAAATAAAATATCAAAACTTATTTAACTCTAATTGTGCATATATTCATACATATAATATGATCTATGTATCTGTGTATTTGTATATACGTTTTTATGTGTTTCACAGCTCCCGCTAGTCCTCTGACCGATAGAGAACTGAGAAAGGGTTAGTAGATAACACCCACCTGTATTTTACAATAATTGTATATAACATATATCCCGCCTTAGTACTGCCGAATATTTCATCGATTTTTTTTTTCGTTTAGTTTGAGTCTCGAAGTTTCTTATATATTTTGAAAATTCCCAATTTTAATATTCTGAACTCAAGGTGAGATGTAACGTTTTTAGACCTCGAAAACGGGAATGGTGAATTCTCCGAAACTACTGGATGAATCGCAATGAAATTTTGGGGGATTACGCATTACTGTAGTAGAAAGGGCCTGATTATTTTACTTTTTCAAAATTTTACAATTTTTGTTTTTTTTTTTTGAATTTTTTGAAAAATTTCGAAAAAGTAAAATAATCAGGCCCTTTCTACTAGAATAATGCGTAATCCCCAAAAATTTCATTGCGATTTATCCAGTAATTTCGTAAAATTCACCATTCCCGTTTTCGAGGCCTTGAAACGTTTTATTTCGCCTTAAACGTTACTATATGTCCAAATTCTAAATCGTATTACTATAAAAAAAAAAAAATTCCTTATGCTTGGTAATTCTAAGGCATATGGTGATATTCGTATAGCGATGTAGATCGTAGTTTGACGTTAGATATATCTGTTCGATTTCAGCACGAGCAGTTCAACCTGAATGGACACCGACCGCATCGCCAGCAGCAGCACCAGTAACAGTAGCTCCCAAAAAGGCAGCATGTGAGTGTGAAGTATATAACAATTATAACTGTTTAAATAATTTATATTTAACAGATCACGATGATTCAATTTCCAGACTCGTTTTATCTCACATAATAAAACTTATAATTATGTATGTACGTGGGTGTTTAAATTCATAATTTTTGTTGTCGTTTTCCCTGCACTATGTGGTCATTTTTTAGCTCCTCCTCCACCAGAACCAGAAGAAGTTCAGGCTCCAGTTGTTGAAGTTGCTGATGATCCAGTTCCTGAGCCGGCACCGGTTGAGAAGAAGAAAGAAAAAAAAGAAAAAAAGGGTAATCTAATCACTGACCATGATAATCCTATAATATCAAAAATACCTAATTCGATCATCTATTTCATTGTAAAATCATTTAACTATTCGAATTCATATATACGTATCGTACTTCACGTTGTCGTTAATACAAATTATCGAATATCTATGACTTGGCATGGAGCGCGATTATTGTCGCATGAAAAATCTGAGTAATTACTAAAAGCATACAATCTGAACACGTATATATGTATACTCGTAGACAAACTTGCCGCAGATATACACGATTTTTACACCCGTATAGATGTAAGGAAATTATCTACAATTAAAAAAAAATTTTGATGTTGTTTATTATGATTTATGTTCTACAGTGAAGAAGCCGACCGAGGAAGAGTTGAGAAGACAGGCTGAAGAGGCTAGGTAAGAGTCTTCATCAATTTGTTAAAATTTGTAAATCCCAAAATTGCGAAAACTTTGTTGGGGTAAATTTGAACCCTTCGTTATCATACTTCAAATAAGTTACACGCTTGTCAATTTAGCCAACTGATTTTCAAATGATTGTCGTGTGAAAACTATCCGTCCGATTGGGATCAAAAAATTATGGAACATACTTTGAACATTGTCAAATATGTAGCAACAGTTATACGAAAAACCAAATGATAAAATAACGATAAGTGATTCCAAAGTATGAACGTCGAGTTAAATTTTATCCAGGATGAAAACGGAGGGTTAATTCCTAGCTTCAGAATCTTTAGTCATATTTTAATTAACCGCTCTTACAGACTCGAAGAAGAACGTAGAATCGCAGCTGAGATAGCAGCGGAGGAGGCTAGAATCGCGTTGGAAAAAGCCCAAGAAGAAGCACGACTTGCAGAAATTGCTGAACAGGAGAGATTGGAGGCTGAGAGAATAGCTGAGGAAGAAAGACTCGAAGCAGAGCGTTTGGAAGCCGAGAGATTAGAAGAGGAGGAACGGTGGGTAATTTCCGATAGCCGTATTGTATGCCTGTTAAAAAAAAAAAAAAAAATCTCTTAAAATTCTATAAAATATTTTCGAATTTCAATTTGATTTAGATTGGCGATAGAAGCCGCGGCTGCAGCCGAAGAGGAGAGAATCGCCGCCCAAAAGGCACTCGAAGAAGAACTCAAGAAACAAGAGGAAGAGGAACGTCTGGCTGCTGAAGCTGCGGCAAATGCTACGGAACTTTTAGACGCGGGTGGAGCCCCCGAAGAAGATATCGAAGACGTTGTAGAGAGGCAACAAGAACTCGAGGAGAGAGTAATTGAACCAATCGTTGACGAGGAGCCTCAGGTTTGACGATAATTATTACCGTTTGAAATGAGGATGTATTCAAAATAGAAGAATAAGTTTATTTTTTTTTATTTTTTAAATGTATATTTTTGGTTATTTTTATCAAACTAAACGAGATGAAATTTATTTTTATTATAGATCGATGAAGTCGAGATAGCCGATAACGAAGAGGAGGTTAATACTGGGGCAGAAACTTTCATTGAAGAGCCAGTAAACGTGGAAGGTGCAGGTGATAGCAAGCCGGAAGAACCGATCGCCGAGGCGACTGAGGAGTTAAAAATTGAGGAAGTTGCTACTGGAGCAAACGGTGACGATGTCTGGGGTGATAACGAAGATGCGTAATCAGAATTGATATTGAAATTTATGAAATATATAAGAAGAAAACTCGAATGTTCCTCTACGACTATGACTATAACTATAATATATCCTTTGTATCACCTCAGCAATCGCGATCGCGCGTTCTCATCTTTAATACATATAGTTTTATATCCATATACCTATAATAATATATATAAAAAAAAAAAAAATGATTTTATTTTCTTTATTTTAGTTTATCGTATATATATATTCTTATTCTTATATATACATATATGTATATACATATACATGTCGATTTGAATACTGTATATATAACAGAAATTGTTGCGTTAAGATTCTCCGTTTACTTGTTAGGTAAACTGATTTGAATTCTGGTCCAACTGTATAAATTGATTAAACGATCTATAACATACAGATCGATATGTTTAAATACTATTGTATATTAACAATATAAGTAAATAACCGACACGTATATATATATATATATATATGTATAGAAAATTTGATTAAAATTTTATTAGAAATATTCTTCTACAGCATAAACGATATATATTATCTATAATATAAAAATATATTATCTTTTCATTTTGACTACACTGCAGTTATGTTACGTATACCTTGAAGACCTGTGCCTTATATATAATACATTGAGAAGCGTTAGCGTAGTCGATCGATCGATCGATCAAAATGAAATATCGATATATAATTATTCTACACCGTGCAGTAAAGAGAAGAAAAAAAAAAAGTATTATACAAATATAATTGTGTAAAAGTGATAAATTCCAATAAGAGGCAAAATTTTAACTTAATTGCGTCGGGATACGTATTATATACATATATATCGATTAGATAATATATATATATATATATATATATATATATATATATATATATATATATATATATATATATATATATATATATATAAAAACTCGTATAATCTCTGATTATATATAGCAAATCTAACTACTAAAAGAAATAAAAAAAAAAAAAAAATTTACCAACTATAATATATTGTATTAGAAGAAAAGTAAAAGAGTTTAAATCAATCAATCAATTGATCGAATATATACTGCTATATATGTGCATGGGTGTATTGGAATTATTATACTCTATAATATATTTATTGTATACTTTTTAATAATATCTGAAACAAATATCATTCTATATACCTACCATATATGCTATATACTATACTTTTATGTATTATGTACAATTCTGTACGATTCTCTAATCTATTATTATTATTATTGTTATTATTATTATGATTATGATTATCATTATCATTATTATTACTATTACTATATTATTATTATTATTAAAGAAAATCTTTTGTCTACGACTCTATACTGTTATACTTATACTGCTATTATAAATTATTAATATACTTGACAAAGTGTTTGGACGAGAAAGTGTTTTCGTTTTTCTGTAAATATTCGATTTCGAATCCCTTCCCCTTGATCCCGAAAACTGTTTTATATATAACTTAACTCAATAGAGGGGGGGATGAAAATGTAGTGAATAATCGTTATTTACACAATTGAGAATTTCCAATGACGCATAATATATGTATATCTCCTATAGGTAGATGTACAGACGCATGTATACTATAGCTGGTGGGCCAAATATACCGACTATTCTTCCTATTTCAGATATCTACCTTTGTTCAAAATTGAATCGTCTCCAAAAAATTCGTATCGTTGTCTTTTTCGATAAATCTAAAAAAAGTTTTCAAGTTAATCATGGTTAATTATCATTAATTAATAACCAATAACCAACTTGGAAACAGTTAGATTTATCGAAAAAGATCAAGAGACCATTTTTTTAGAGGGTTCAATTTTGAACAAAAGTATCTATATGCAGAATATTTCCAACTATATTAGTAATTGAGATATATATAAAAATCTAATTGTACCGCAATAACATTTTCCACGTTATTTAAATCATGGGAAATAGAAAAATAGAGGTTAGATTTTTCGAGGTTTAGTTATTTGATCGTAAAGAAAAAGTTCTTGAAAGGACCTTTCTGAATAAAAAAATAGTTGGTATATTTGGCCCACCCTACCATGTACGTATGTACATACCTACGTACGCAGGCATTACAGGTATATGGATTAATCAATCAGTTCCGATCGAATTCTATTCGATTAGTTTCGTTATATATATATATATATATGTATAATTCGTTCGTTGGACTTTCGTACTTTCATTATCGGGTACAGTTGTTATACTAAATGGCTATATCGGTTTACAAGTATATACTTATCGACGATTAATTAAAAATCTGTAATTAAGGTCCGTGATAAATAATTAATTGATAATGGATGTGAAATATATTGAAAGTAGTGCGTCTAGAATAGGCATGTGTACAGTAATTAAAGTAAATAGTAAATAATAAATAAAATTAAAAAATATTTAACGTGCAATATAATTCGGTTAAAAATGATCTCCACTGTATATAAAAGATTAGACTTTTTAATCCGCACGTATTATTTATATATATATATATATATATATATATATATATATATATATATATATATATATATATATATATATATATATATATATATATATATATATATATATATATATATATATATATATATATATATATATATATATATATATATATATATATATATATATATATATATATATATATATATATATATATATATATATATATATATATATATATATATATATATATATATATATATATATATATAGGTATACCAATAAATATTACACACAATCGCACGAACGAACGAACGAACGAATGAATGAATGAATGAATGAATGAATGATAGAAAGAAAGAACTCGTATATATGCAATACATAGGTATAAATATACATACATATATTGTGAATATTACAAGTATAATAAGATGAAACACCTCGCGCACTACAGATTATCGAATATACGTATCTGCGTAAAAGTATAAATTCCTACCTATAATATTTATATAGGTATATATGTATATATATGTATATAGGATATCCAATTTGATCCGAATAACGTATATACGTGCAAAAACTCTCTACTACATCACGTGTTTTTGACACGTGTTCATTGTCAGCTAACCGCCACGTGTGTTTGGAGATTTATTAAACATATTATACATACTTATAGGTATACCTACATATATATCTAGGTTATACATGTACACATATAGATAGTTTTAGTATTCCGGTTTCTCAAATATTAAAAGTCCCTGCTATACATACACGTATATATAAAATAAGCTGCTCTAATCTTGTGACTAATACAACAATATGTAAAAATTAGTTGAACGATTATAGTCGTTCCGTGTGATATATACATATAGTCATACATATATGTTATGTAGGTATATAGATATATATATATATATATATATACTGATAATAATAAAAACGGAGAATAAAAATATAAGGACGATACTCCGCAGGGGTCAGAGTGATCGCGCAATGAGAGAATCGCAAGAATGAAATACGCACGGGAATAGGGCTCGCGTGACTCCCTGACGTTCGTGAGTTCGTGAGTTGTTGAGTTGTTGAAAGAAAATAGAGGATCATCCTTATGCTAGATTATACGGTGTATTTACGTCACAGTGGACGTGGATAAGGGATATATATATATATATATATATATATATATATATATATATATATATATATATATATATATATATATATATATATATATATATATATATGTATACATCTATATATAGGATCTCATCCTCGTCACGTTCAATGGTTAATTTTTCTACCTCAACAATACGTCTATAACCTATGCAGGTATACCATAATATCATAGAAATATAGGAATTCACTGTATTTACACGTTAATAATACATAGAAATTATCGATTAATCATGCATTGAACCACATTTTATCATATTTATAATGTATACGTTATCTATAAAGGTATAGATATTATATCGCTATATTCGTTCTTGTTTATAATAACAAATATCAATGTATGTAAATACCTACCTATATACTATACATTATACACAACCATGTAGTCATAAGAGAAATTATTAGTATACGCTATATACTAAAAATAATATGACTACACGTTGGTTATAAAAGTAGAAATAAAATTGGTTATAGTACAGTCCTATACGTGTATATTTATATCTACCTTATACGTATACTCCCTGTAATAATAATAATAATAATAATAATAATAATAATAATAATATAATCACAACGTGACGCATTCGGTGTAAGCAACTTTGAGAAAAAAAATAAAGTAAAAAAAGTAAAAATGAAAAAGAACTTTAAAGTGTTATATAGGTTAGCGCGCAAGCATATACACGTATATATATATATATAGCAAATAAGCCGTTTTATATATAGACAAAGTTTTTGAGACGGTTCAAGGGCGAAAGTCTGCAACAGCAGCAGCAGCAGCAGCATCAGCATCATCAACATTGGTGGCGGTGGTAGTAGTGGTGAGAATCTCTGTCTTACATTGGCCACAAAAACTTATATTATTATACCGAAACAGAAATCGACCGTTAATAATTTATCGCTATACATTATTAATATATGATGTAGGTATATAATAGGTATGTCGTATACATACACACAATTATACTTATATATGTATAATTTGTAAACATATGTGTATATACGGTGTATGAAAATCAACGCTTAATATATGCGGGTATATAGATTTGTATATACGTATGACTTGTATATATGTATATATGAACCCTAAACCTACAGTGTAATTACGTAAGTTCATGCAGCTGTAAGAAAGATGGTGAAACGACGAGACGCGCCACCCTCCTCTGTCTCCTTTGGGTCATTGATTATCGAACAACCGTCTCACGACGAGGCAACTCCTCGAGGGTATATACTTAAACGAGTATAGGTATATGAGGTGTAGAATGAGAATTGATGAAAAAAATTTTGAAAAAAATAAAAAAAATTCAAGTTTATGATCAGAAGATTACATAATTTTATATATATATTCTGTATAGCTATAATGTTTATACTAATATTATTGACATTAACATTTATAGGTATACCCTTATATATATATATATATGTATATAATAAGTATATGTATATAGCTTTAATAATGAGCTTAGAATTGGAGTATATTTTTCGTTCGAAATAGTCAGGTATCTGCTCTGACAAACGACGATATACGTCGTACGTACGTTCGATCGTATATGATACATTAATGCGATAGGTAATCGTATTAGTTTCATTATCTGTTAATACTGACCATAGACCCTGGAAGTAGCAATAGCTCAGGACGAGAGAGAGAGAGAGAGAGAGAGAGAGAGAGAGAGAGAGAGAGAGAGAGAGAGAGAGAGAGAGAGAGAGAGAGAGAGAGAGAGAGAGAGAGAGAGAGAGAGAGAGAGAGAGAGAGAGAGAGAGAGAGAGAGAGAGAGAGAGTCAGACCTTGGATTAGGAAGTATTTCAAGTATATAAAACTGTTTACCTAAACAAACCTGGGGATATATATAGGTCTTGGATAACGGGTATACTAGACCTAGACTGGACAAAAAAATTGATTTTTTTTTTTCAATTGGGTATTAGAAAAAATATGAGTATAAAACCTTTTTGTAGATTATTTTTAAAATATCTCCTAAATTAAAAAGTTTACAGTAATTTCACAAGAGAACTTTATTTGAGAAAATTTTATGAACTACAAAAAAGGTCTTCTAACATTTTTCGCTAAGCTCAATAGTTTCAGAGATAATCACCGTAGAAACCATAAAAACGTAAATCCACTATGTTTCATCTCATAAAACCTATTCACGTCAAATACTCAAGTTTGAAGTTATTTCAGACGAAATGAAAAGTGAATTTTTTTTATTTTTCCTGACAGTAAGTTTAAGGTATACTATATTAATAAAATATTAACATCGACACGATTAGTCTCATCTCTTCGTATTATCATTGTCAAAAAGTTCCTCTTCGATGGACAAAATTTTCACCTCCATCCCTTGAGCCGTGAAAAAACAGCGAGATTAAAAAAAAAAAAAAAAAACAAAAAGAAAAAGAAACAAAAATGGAATGAAAAAACAACCATTGACGTGTGACTCTAATTGGATTCAAAATCGCCTAAAGTCCGACTATACCTATACCTGTACCAAGTGTACTGGGGTAGAGGGTGGAAATGGATGGGCGAACCGAGTTGAACAGTTCCAACATTAGATTGCGTTTGGGGGGGGGGGGTGATCGCCTACTGACGTCACTGGGGTTGCTGGCGCCAGCACCACCACTACCACCACCACGGTGCAATGACGTCACTCGGGGGGTTGGAATGAGGATTGGTGATGTGGGAGGGAGATACCGAGAGCCGACAGACACGTGCCGTTGCTTCGAGCCCGCGCGACGCCGTTCTACGAGTTTTAGAGGAGCGAGAAGGAGCCAGGAGAGAGAGAGAGAGAGACTAGAGAGAAAGAAAGAGAGAGAGAGACTTCTAGATTAGTTTCAATTGCATCATAATCAAATCTAAGGGAGAGAAATGAGGAGAAACAACGATGATGATATATTTGTGTGTATTTTCAGAGAATATAAAATATAAAATATTTTTTGGATATAATAATTTTCACCCGATATTATACTGCAACGGAATTTTCTCTGACGTTAAATAGCGGAGAGGGGGGATGAGTGTAGATATAATGTGCGGCTTGGAAAATAAAAATGAGTTTGCGTCAGTCGGGTACTAAACAAGATGAGCTTGGTACCGTAGGTCTTATACTTGTAAATGTATGTACGTGCACCCGAGTATACGTATATGTATAGGTACGTAGTCTTGGGTAACGGTGATATACTGCACGCGGTATGAAAATTAAATATAGTTACCTATATACACGTTGCCGGATTATACAGTTCGCGTAATCTGGGATATAACTACGGTGGATATATAAAAATGTTAAATTTGCATCGAAACATCTTTGTAAAAGTATACGCGTACTGTTATGTACATAGTTAAGAAGAAATAATAATATGACAAAGATGAGAAGGAGTTTAAGAGAAATAAAAACACCGTCTTGCCACGTCTCACGGGAATTTGAATATACTAAATAATTACGACTATAGCTGCTGCCGCTGCTGCTTGCAGTCGCGTTGACGCTTATACGCCTTCCGCATTTGACTCAACGTACCTACATACGTCGACTGGCTACTACTCACAGCGGACAATAAAACCGGAAATTTATAACGCACGTCGTGTGTGAATCGTAGATATGTAAACATTATTCCCGTGTGCATATACGAAGATTATTTTCCTAAAGATAATAAATAAATGCAATAGGTATATAGATATAGATATATATTATTATATATATCATTAAACTTGAGAAAGAATATTTAAGGGGCTAAAAAATTTTTAATATAATCATCGCGTGTGATGCTGCTGCTGCTGCTGCTGCTGCAGCAGCAGGCGCCGCGTACCTACCTACGTACCTACCTCGTCCGTCATACTCTATATACACGATATGCAGCAGCATTGATTTCCCTAAGCCGACTACTACAACTACGACCACGGAGGGTCAGGATGTCTGCGCACGGCGCACGCGACAGGCTATACAAGTTAGGCCCTGGTGTATAACACCCCCTCCTGGAACACGTTCCAAGAGCGTGACTCTCGCCGACTTACTGAGAGATCTATTCCTGCTGGAGCCGAGGAATCTAAAAATTGCTCTACTCTCCTGTCGTATAGATATAGATATTAAGATACATAATATAGATATATGGTTAGACGAACGCTTAAGCCTATACCGTTGGTTAGTATATTTATAATGAAGTGTGACGACGACTAAGCTATACGTATTATCCAATTCTATTCCATATATACATATACCCTCTTCAAATATCGTTAAAATTATACATACCCCGCGTGATTATACATACATATATATATATATATATATATATATATATATATATATATATATATATATATATATATATATATATATATATATATATATATATATATATATATATATATATATATATATATATATATATATATATTCATTTGTCATCAGTCGATGATATGTTCAATTTACTCTGCAAACTACGATCCTCATCCCTTGCAGGGATTAATTCACAGATTACAGATTCTATACGACTCTTTATTTCATCGTGTGCAGGAGAAAATAAAGGACATATCGCGAGGAGGTTTATTGTTAGTTTTGGCCTCGCTTTTTGTCTTCTCGTTTTTTTGCTTCACAGTGTCGTGTTTGTTAGCTAAAATTACTATACTTATACCTGTAGAACGATCGACGGCGATAAGGTGTTCGGAATTGCGGTAACGAATATGAGAGAGCCTATAGGATCATTCACTCACGGCGCCCGACTGATAGGTACATATTTGATTTTATAATTATTTTTAAACATAATTCAACGATAAGAATTTGAAAAACGGTAACTATGACCACGTATACACATAAATCGTGGTTCATGAGACGAATTATGTACATCGCGTTGATAATTGGTATATATATATGGGGCATTCCATGCCATCTCGATCAAGATTCTACGTCGATGTCTCAGATTGGTTTAATAATTTTTTGTATAAAAGTACACGACGAAAACGCAATCGTAATTTTTTTCAGAATTTTTCGACCCAGCGTATCTGAACTATGATTTAGAAAGTTGAAATAAAAACACCGACTTTGTAAAATCTGAAAAAATTCTGAAAAATCTTATGAAATGTAACAAAATTTTTGACACCTATTAGAAGAAGATGGAGATTTCATAACTTCAAAAGATAAATACGGAAAATAAGAAATTAAAAAATTATTATGATTCCATTGCATTTTTGACATCAGAATGAACATAAAAGCTCTGTATGATATGTCCCGAAAAATGTCTATTTAGAGAGTTACAGGGAATCAAAAATATCAGGATAATATTGAAAAATATAAATTTGTAAATATAAATATTATCCGGATATTCTTGATTCCCTGTGACTCTCTAAATAGACATTTTTCGGGTCATATCATAGAGAGCTTTCATGTTCATTCTGATATCAAAAATGCAATGGAATAATAATAATTTTTTAATTTCTTATTTTCCGTATTTATCCTTTGAAGGTATGAAATATCTATCTTCTAATAGGTGTCAAAAATTTTGTTATATTTCATAAGATTTTTCTGAATTTTTTCAGATTTTACAAAGTGGATGTTTTTATTTCAAGTTTTTAAATCATACTTCAGATACGCTGGGTCGAAAAATTCTGAAAAAAAATGACGATTGCGTTTTTCGTCGTGTACTTTTATACAAAAAATTATCAAACCAATTTGAGACATCGACGTAGAATCTTGATCGAGATGGCATGGAATGCCCCATATATATATATATATATATACATATATATGTTTCATAATTTCGCGAGAGTACGGTAAGGATATCCACATCCGTATTATATGATAAATTTACCTATGTATGCTTCGTGTGTAGGTTTAGATATACATACTACGTGCATATAGGTATGTTTATAACCAATCGATAATATCCTCCCGCGCCCGCGGGACGAAAATACTCTTTCGTTTCGACGTTCATATAGCTTACGCCTGACAGGTTTAACATACCAACGATATACGTATGTATATACTATATGTATATACCTTATTTACGCGGCAAAGCTGTATTGGAAATGTGGGAAAAGCTTCTCTGATTGTCTGAATGAATAATTTCGCTACACGCGAGGAATCTATACATTCATACCGTCATTATATTGACAATAAGCCTTACAGTACGTACACGATTGTTAACTCGTAAATAAATCGATTATTGTTTTTTTTTTTTTCTTATCAAGAGGCCCTTTCAAAAACTCTCTCTTTATGATCAAATGACAAGCCTCAAAATATCTGACCTCTTATTTTTAATATTTAGAGGTCAGATGTTTCGAGGCTCGTTATTTGATCATAAGGATAAAGTTTTCGAAAAGGCCTTCCGAGACCAAAAAAAAATATAGTCAGTTTATTTGACCCGCCTTAATATACATATCCGCATCGATACGATACTCGTATTACTCTCTGCACAGTAAGTTGATTTTTCTTTCAATATTACCGAATCATACCGAATCAGTGATTCGAAAAACGGATAAATCTTAATCTTTTCACAATACACGTGCAGGTATAGAAGAGAAACGGTCCACCGAGAATTTTCGTTATCCCTAAGCGTCTGAAGTTCTCGGTTATCGGTGTCTCGCGTCTCTCGTGATTCAAAGTCCGTTGTGACAATGTGCAGGCGAAGAAAAAAAAAAATCAAGGAAAATTTTATTTATTCTTCATCGTGGCACGTGCTGCAGGTATATAGAAAATCTATTAAGACTATAATGTTAGAGGCAATAAGAAGGAGAATAAATATATATTGAGGAAAATATTGAACCGTATCTACGACACGTTATATCATCGACTGTGACATTCAAGTCCCTCAACTCGGTATAATAAAGTAATTAAAATTTGTAACTAAAGTATTTTTCATATATATGTATAAAGTACATACATATTCTTATAGCTGCAGGTATTGGTATAATAATAATAAGATCTAGAAAGATATGATATCAGCATTGACGCACGGAGCGCAATCTCTTTACGTAAATGATAAATCCTTTTCACGTTCTTCTATTAAGATGAAAGATTTATCAATACGTAGGGTGGTGATAAACGTAAATGGCAGGTTTTAATATCTAGGCTAATTATATCACCGTTCGCTGATATAATTCAAATGATTTTTACTAGCACTAAGCTGTGAGTTGGTGGGTTAAATAAATCGACTATTTCTTTTGTTCTAAAGACATTTTGAAAAATTTTTTCTTTATGATTAAATAAGAAGCGAAAAATTTGAACTCTTAATTTTAATATGTACATACATACATACGCATATATATTAAATCATCCGGAAAAGGGCGACGAAATTGCAGACATGACGTAAATAAATTTGACGATGTAAATTGAAAGAAAATTATTATGCGTTCTCACGTTTAATGACGCGATCAACCACATGGAGAAGGAAAAACGATGAAAGGAAAGAATAGAAAATAAAAAAATAAAAAAAACTGTACGTGGCATCGATTCCCACGTGTCGAAGAGTAATACGCATATATCTAATAAGATTATTCGCGGTTTGTAAAGTTTATAGACCAGATATCCAAAATTAAATCTGGCAAAGCTTGAATTGGGATAAACAAGGTTGGCCGAATCGGGATCCAGCTACACAACGAAAACATGCCCTCGTCGACGATGACGACGCCATCCCATACCATGCCACACCGTCAGTAAAGCTTGCGAATTTTTAAAAGAAATATTTAGCCCGGAGTGGCGAAAGAGATTAAATTTACGGTCCAGTTCTCTCGCTCTTTCGCTCTCTTTCTCTCTCCCTCGATCTCCGCGTAAGTCCTTCGTCGATATATCTCTCTATATCATCCCAGGCGAGCTGCTGCTGCAGGATTTTAATTTTCAATCATAAACACATCTTGATCTAACACCTTCTTAATTATCTACATTTTTTTTTTTTTTTTTTACGCTTTTCGAATACCCCTTAGCTTCTTTCATTTTTTTTTTTTTTTTCTTTTCCTCGCACAGCTGTGTAAATTCAGGATTTAAAAAACAAAATAAAGAAAACAAAAAACAATCGTCATTTTTCAAAATATCGAGACCAAAAATCATAACTATATAAATCACGATTCAAATTTTTATATTATTTACAATTCGATCGATGAATGTACAGAGATTAACGCTTTTCAAATTCGCACGACGATTATTCGAAACATGCCTAACTGAATATGGTGTTGGAAATTGCAGTACGACAAACGTACGTACCATACGGTGCACCATAGAAATAGCTCTACCTATTTATCCGAGTAATTCGCGTCGCGAGTTGGCGACGATGCGACGCCTAGCCTCCTCATCGGTCAGGGCGTCGCGGCGCTCCGGGCGCTCCGGGATGTCGAACGAACGAACGAACGGCGGCGTCGCCTCGCCTCGCCTCGTTGACTGGTCGAACTCACGTCAGTCCGTGCGAGAGACGCCGTCCCTTGTGCATCGTTCCGATATATAAATATATATATATAACAGTGGATGAGTTATTCAAAGTTTTTAAAATTACCTCGAATTTTCGGCACGTTAGATACACATTATATACCTGAATAAATTTGATAAAATACTCAAAAAGGCTTACCTATAGCCGTATATACCTATAAATAAATAAATAAATAATTTTATAGGGATAATTCCATAAAAATCATACGAAGGAATGTTTCGACAATATTAATAAAAATTTGTGAAAAATTTCTAACCCTTCGTCTAGGATAGACTGAGATTTCAAGATACTGGAAATAATTTTATTAAATATATGTATATAATCTTGTACGATAATTCTTGAAGTCTTCAAGAGATTTATATATATATATATATACGTAAATAAAATCGCGACCTACGTCAACATCTCCGAGAAGTTTCATCGCGACTATAAATCCAATTCTTAGTCATATTATCGAGTATATTGAAGAGCTTTTTATTACTCCAAAATTAAACCGACTGCAGAAGAACGTTATACTGTTTCCGAAGATATTTTCAAAACATCAAAGACGCTGCAAGTTCGTCGTCTCACCCTTCACAGATGGTAAAAGGTGAGTTTTTCAATTAATTTATACAAGTTTAATTATTATTCTCTTCTCTCTTATATATCCGTTTAACTCTTTTTACTTGCTTAATTAACTTTTTTCTCTCTCTCTCTTACTTTTTTTTTTTTCTTTTTTATTCACAATCAATCGTTTATTTATACTCTGTGTGTATGTATATATATATATTAATATTTTCAAATTAAATACTTGAACTGCTTTGATAATATGCATATAATAATTTTTTTTTTCTTCCTATATAAATTTAATATATATATATATGGTAAAATGATGCTGATGCTTTGGCATGTGATTTATATATTTCTAATTCGTGTTTGATTTGTTTTCTTTCATTCTAACTTTCTTTTGAAAAAAAATATAAAAAATTCTTTTTTTCTATTCTCTATAATAAATACTATACTTTTATTGTATTGTATACCTATATATATATATATACATACATATTTCATAAATATGAGAAAAGCATGACATATCTGAAAATCAAAAAACACAAAAAAAAAGAAAAAAAAAAAAAACAAGAGCTGGTTAACAAGAAAAATTATAACTACAGAAAAGTTAGGTACGCGAAGAGAATAAAGAGTATACTAGTAGGTATACGTATAAAACAAGTAAGTATCGCTTGGTATGTTTTTGTTTGTAACAGGTTGACTTCATTTTACACGTACTACATACTACATCGTTATCAAAAAAAAAAAAATAATAATAAATAAATAAATAAATAAAACCAAATCAAAAGAAAAGAAAAAAATAATAATAAAAAAAATAAACCAAATCTCAATCAATATAATCTATCCTGCAAGACTACTTGCTTGCAGAAGTCCTACTTTCTAACTAAAAAGCTTCACGATGCAGACTCGAAATCAACCGCAGACTATGCAGTCTCTGCCCATCGTTCCAGGTATAATCATTTATAATATATTTAATATTATACTCATATAATATATATATGCCTGTACATATATAATACATATTCAGGATACATTTATATATATATATATATATATATATATATATATATATATATATATATATATATATATATATATATATATATATATATATATATATATATATTTATTCATGAAAAAGAAAAAACGTGAAAAAAATTTCAATCATAGAAGTTAAATATTTTAATATTGTAGAAAATTTTTCTTGTCTTTTCTGACTTTTTATATTTTTGTACATATACGTAAAATTACATATATATATGTATATATATTCATAAGTGCAGAAAGTGACAGTATTTCTTCGCGTATCTACATCCGTAAGGAAAGAGCACGTGACTGATCCGCGGTTTTGGCGAGTATAAGATCCTTATCGTTCAAAGATAATTTTAATATTAAAGACAAACAGAGGAAAATAAAAAATACGGGATAATGTGGAAATAGCATAAAAGTGAAAATAAAAACATTATTATTATAATTATCCAACAGAATCCCGTTGATTGTGAAGTTTTTGAAAAGAAACTTGCTCTATACATATTACTGCAACTTTTATAGCTGTTTGTATATAAAATATAAATATTCCGTGATATGTATAATATTGTATTTTATGAAATAATATTCTTTCCGTATATTTCGCAATGACTGATTGACTGACTGACTGATTGATTGATCGATCGATCGATTCATTGATTTTATTTATTTATTTGTTTCATTTTTATTCATTTTAGGATCGCTACCAGACATCGCCGTAACCATGGTTTCAGGACGAGAAATACACGGCGCCTTCAGGTACAATATAATTATACGAAAATCATGCACATACATACCAGCTATAATATATACATATAGGCAAATATCATGTGCTCATTCAATTATCATATCCATAGTAATTAATTGATCAAACTGTAGGCGTGTAACGCAATTAATTTTATTCAACACGCGTCTCTGCAGCACATTAAACTAATACGTATAACGTATATAGGTATATACATATATTTATATACATATATAAGGAAGAGCGAGGCAAAACGGGACAGTTAAGCGAAAAATGACGCTGTAATCATACTTATGATTCACAAATGATTGTGTTTCAATAAAGAAATTTGAACTGGATGATTAATTTTCACATTGCAGAGAAAAAAATAAAAAAATAAAAATTTTTCACCAGGGGTAAAATGGGGCAGTATATAATCAAATTGTTCCGAATTTCTATACCGAAAATTTTTACTTTTCTGTAGATGTCCTATTTTCGCTTCTAGTCAATGAATTCTGACTTTACAGCTATCTATATTGCTCCGAGAATAAAATATTTTCAAAAATTATGAGATACCGAATGTCAAAAACTATACGTATTTTCAAATAATTTCGAAATTTCTAATTTTTCCCCGTTTTAGACTTCTGAATTTATTGCTTCAAACACTAAAAATGGTTTCGAAAAACGTTACATTATCAAAAATAGTTCCGTTGAATTATATATGTTGTAAAAAAAAAAAAAAAAAAAAAACTAATAATTCTCCAATAATTTTTGAACGTCCTATTTTTTTCCTAACAATAAATCCCGATCTTATGTCCCGTTTTACCCCACCGTTCCATTTTTCCCCGCTCTCTCTTTCCCCTTATATACATATATGTAAATTTAAAAACAGAATTCGATCTTTCTTCGGTTAATAATAATAAATTCCGGTGTCCCATTTCGCGCGCTGTAATTTGTATTTTTATTTATTTTTTAATTTTTTTTTTTCTTGTATGCATTTAGGTCGTAACGGGGGTAGGTACGTACATACCTACCACGCGTTTAACTTTCAGACTAGTAAATCTGTAGACAATATTAAACCGTACAGCCCGCGGTGGAGCAGCAATTCCGCATGCAACAGAGGTGGTATAGTAGTAAATCTCGCAACACGCGCCAACGCCTGTAATAATGACTGACTGATGTGAATAAATGCACTGTAAGCCAAGTGAATATTATTACTTATAGCTACTTCGGGTAACTATAAACTTATGTACTATGAATGCTCGGTATATGGTCCTGTTCCCATATCGCGTGCCGTATGGTTAACACGTATTGTATGTATGTATGTATGTACATACATACGTACGTATACATCATACATAGAAAACTAATCGAATATGTGGATATATACATTATTATATACCCTATGTATATAATATTACATTATTGTACATATTGTATACTGGACACGCGTGTGTAGGTGCTGCAGGGCTGGTGTCGGTTATAGGTATATCGTATAGGCTAGCGAATTGGTAGGAATGACGTCACATTGACGTAGGTAACAATTGTCGACTATTAAAACACGAAAGAGAAAGAGAGAGGGAGAGGAAAAGAGATTGGTCCGTTCTTTCGTGGCGTACACGTACACCGACGGTTAATCCGATAATTAAAATCGAAGTGATAATATATTGGGATAGATGTATATCTGTATCCGATTTATCGCTTTGATAATATGTATATATATATATACGATAACAGAAAATAAGAATTTTCTATCTGCAGGATCGAAGGAGATGTTTGATTATGGATACCGTGAATATCCGCGAAGCTATTTAGTTCTCAGTTTAATTTATAAAACTTATACGCTGTACGTATACCTATGTCTATACGCTCGTGCACAGATGAGAACGGAAGTTTAACAACGATTAGAAATAATTTTCAAGTCCCGCTCGAGTTCTACTTTTAGATACATGAATACATATTTCATTTAAGAAAATTCATTCATACGATTTTATAGGTACATACATACCTACTATACGTCTCGAACGTTAACTATAATATTTCTACATTATACGTGTATATGAAACAAAAAACAAAAATGAAGAAAAAAATCAGGAATCCGGTTTACCGGTGGGCCAACCCGAAAACTTCCCGCTATGTTAAATACGTTATAATTAATTGATACTATTGTGTTTATAATAAATTAAAGAAGGTAATAAGTATAATTAGTTTTCCCTATACGAATCTTTTTTTCTTCAATTTCTATTCTTCGAATAACTTTGAAACCACTCGACCTATCGATTCCAAAATCTAATCAGATCTAAGTCTTGATGAACCCTTTCGATCGCCGCAAGAATCATTCAAATGGGTTAATTTGTTCCAAAGGTATCGTACGACAAAAAGAGAAATTTTTGTCGTGCAATATCTTTTAAACCAATCGTTTGATTTTGATGAATCTTACGGCGAATCGAAAGGGCTGTCCAAGAGCTAAGTTTGATTAAGTTTTGAGACTAATCCCACAAACAGTTTAGGAGTTATGCGCTAAAAACATGAAAGAAAAATTGTTTTTTAATTTTTATTTCTCAAATAACTTTGAAACTACTCGACCGATCGATTAAAAAATCTAATCAGATCTAAGTCTTGATAAAGCCTTTCGATCGCCATAAAAACCATTTCAATCGGTTGATTCGTTCTAAAGATATCGTACGACAAAAATTTGTTTACAAACACACATACGGACGTCCATCCAAAAATAGTCAAAATAGCTTCCTAGGACCTCAAAACGTCGAGATCTGATGAAAACTCGATTTTCGAAAACCGGACCAAAACCAATAACGTTCCTTTTTTATGAAAATTTTCAATTTTCATTACGAGAAGTTAAAAATGCGTAAGACAATTAAAAAAAAAAATCAAGTACTGCTGAGTTGAATGATAGATTTATAGGGGGAAAAAAATATATAGCTATAGATATATATATATCATTGTTGAAATGAAAAAAAAAAATTGTAAGTCAAGGAATCTTGATCGATAAAAAAAAGAAAAAAAAAAAATGTTAATCATTATTTCTTTTTTTCTTGATGTACAGTTTGATCGTGGACGACGTAGATTCGACGGATTCACAATGTCATTCGATTCTGAGCGATAGTCCTGACCTGGAAGGAGCCTCTACGGGTAGTAGCTCGCAAAATTCGTCATCGCACACTCCATTGGACAGTCCGGGTGGTCCGCGTGAGAGAATAAAGCAAATTCAAGTTGAGGCAGAGACACGGAGAGACGAATTCGCGAGATTACTAGAAGAGCATGCCCAGGTTGTAAGAAAACTTAAAATGATGGAAGCCGAAGAACAGCTTGCCATGAGCGCAGCGTCAAGCGGAAACGTACTCGGTGCAACGCACGCGTGATTGGTAATGGATTACGATCATTACCATAGGCACGTGATCCACGGTAGAAATTTATTATTCAAACGAGATTTACACTTCAAGTTTAGTCTTGTTTCAGATGAAAGATAAGGAAAAAGAAAAAAAAAATGAAAAAGTAAAAAATAAAAATAAAAAAAAAAATAAAAAAAAACCAGAGATAAAATAAAAATAATAAATTATATCTTTAGTACACTCAAAGAGTAAACGATACAGTACACTGCAGAATACAGATATATACATACTAACATAGGACCGAGGACTTCCCGCAAGTAGATACGCTATAAAAGGGAAAATCCTTATGTATTGCGGCATTTTGTCTATGTATATACATATATGTATATGTAATTATATCTAGAACAGTAATCCCGGGTGAATATATTTATTCCTTTTTTTCTTTTAAGAAAGGGAAAAACAAAAAAACTTACGACCAAGATGTGAAGTATATATATATAATATTTTTCGAAATAATTCGGACTTTTTAGATATAAAATATTTGTACTAAAAAATAAAAGAAGTAAAAAATTGTCTGAAATCAAATTTTTAATGATGAATTCGTATGTTGAATTCGAATAAAGAAAAAAAAAATCAAAATTTTCACCCGGGTATGAAAAAAAAAAAGAAAAAAAAAAAGAAAAAAAAAAATATGATACACAATATAAACTTTGGCTATTTGATCCGACGAATCAATGTCGATTGCAGGACTCTTGAGTAATTTATATAAGGATTGAGAATATGGAAATAATAAGAAAAATAATAATAATAATAATAAAATATAAAAGATAAACCGATATCCTGTAATATGATGTATTAAAGCAAGCAACTTGCTACAGAGTTCAAACTTTGGACAGTGTAAGGATTTCTTGTCCCCGGTAGTACCTATATAGATATATTTCTGAAATATTGATGACATTGATTGTTAACGTCGGGTCTATTAGCCGAAACAAGCTGGACAGGCTGAATAAGTTATTTAGAAATGATAAGGTAGAAAAGGGTATATGAATAATAATAATGAATTAAGCGAAAGAAGAAAATAAAAAAAATTCAATACCATACCATACCACAACACAAAATATACATTTATAAAATGTATAATCACTATTCGTATACATACCTATATATAAAAAGAAATAAAGAAATGAATAAACGAACAAACAAACAAATAAACACAGTTCGAAAAAGGTTTGCTATATAGATTATATTATTATATATGTATATGTATATTATAGGTATATATATATATGTATATATACATATATATTGTGTAAAGAAACATATTTATAGTGACTAGGGAAACTCTGTGTGGCTTTGACTTAAAAGCAGAAGGAAAGAATAATAAAAAAAAGAATGAAAAAAGGAACATAAAAAAAAAAAAATCGATAAGAAAACAATTATAATAATAGTAGGGATGAAAATAAAGTACTTTTGGCAATAACTTTTTTCAAAGAATTTCAGAAAGACTGCGAAGCAAGGTAACAAAATAATAATAATAATAATAATGTTAATATTAATAATAAAAATAATAATAATTGTTCCAAATATTGTAAAACTAGTGATAATTTTTAGCGATATACACCTTATCAATTTTGTAATGAAAAACTTTGTGAAAGAGAAAAATAAATAATATGGTGTTATTGATTTGAAGGTAACGAAAAATAGACTAAAAAAAAAAAAAGAAAACACCAAAAAAGAAGAAATCGTTTCAAATTTTAATTTTAAGGAGAATAATAATAAGATCGCAACCATCCTGCACACGTAGAAATATTGTACAAACACTCAAATGTGACATAAAATATGAAGAAAAGGAAAACCGCTTTTTGTACATACATTAAAAATATATACCTTATAAGCATATTTTTTTTATTTTTATTGATTTGATAAAACGTACATACACGGTTTATATATCACAGTAATCTCATAATATAGAAATTTTATTTTCGCTGAGCTTCCAAAATTAAATTGCAAGAGCAATTTTACAAGAAAAAAAAAAAAAAAATAATAATCCTAATAATAAAAATAATTCCTCATACTTTTTATCACGAAATATTAATTTAATTAGCAAAACGTTTTTTCTCTCTCTTTTTCTGATAGCTGGACAGGTAGGTTAGGTGGAAAATTAAGATTGTCTTGAATCTATGAAAATTTGAAACGAAATAGAGCGATTAATATTGATTAATTAAGTTATTATATATTACAAATGAGTACAACTTGTCTTGAGGACAATAAATGATCACTAAAAAGTGGTTAAACATTCCCTTAAATCTTAATATCAATGGTGATTAATCAGTATTCTCATTGCAGTATATAATATGCAATATATCGAAAAACGGGCAAGGTATTTCTATCCTACAGGTGATCCCCCCGCTGGTAAACTTGCAAAATCTGTATTTCTATGTCTTGCAGCAAGCTGCATCATCCTAAGACTAAGTTTGACGTTATGATCTCTCAAATATCGAATAAGATCTGCTTGTTTTTCTAACAATTCAGCCAAGTTTGACCCTTTCCTTTGACACCCAACCTCTCCGCCTCCAGCCCCGGCGTAAGAGTCTTGAGTAAACGAGGAAAGCCATTCTTCACGTACAACATCAGGCTGAGGTCTCAAACGATTGAATTTCAGGACTCTCCCTGACAAAAAAAAAATATTATAGAAAATTTTTGCCCTCAATTAATAGAGCTGTAATAATTTTAATCAAAATATTGTTCAGTCAGCTGCTTACTTATGTAGTTAACGTAGACAGGGACTATAATGGCAAGTTCCAGAGTAGTGAATAACAGCGTATAATTTAAAGGAGTAAACCACTCAGATGCTCTACAGTATTTTTCATAATCCATTTTGTGTGTATGGTGAAGAATAACTGCTAGTAAAAGGTAGGCGGTATTCCACAACGAAGCTATTAAAAAGGGAGTTCTAATATGCTGGTAAGTTGATTGGTAGAAATCTAGATAACCGCTTATCCTCAAATGATGGTGTTTCGCTTTTAAGATATGATCGACGAGAACTATTATCAGCCAATACCCGCAGTGAAGATATAAAATGATGAAATAAGTATCACATTTGTTCTCTTCATGAGGCCATAAGGATACAAATATTATACCGGCTATCTCCAAAGCAACCTGAAAATTAAATTACTAAAATTTCAAGCTTCTAAAAGATTCAAAGAATGTAAAAATTTGATTTAATATACTCACGCCAAATACTAGACCAAGAGAGGCGTATGGTATCGTATCTAGTTTTTGAAAATTATCTTCTTCTTGGGATATTAGAACAGGTTGTAAGTACTCTTCGTCATCCATGTTCATTGACGCGTCGAAAAATACGGCACCCTTTTAAATATATTATTTTAATATCAGTTTTAAGGATAGGTTTAGAGTTAGGTTAGGGTTTACGTTATATTACTGTCCGATTAACGACGATCTTCGACAAAGGATGGTCGGAAGGCGTGATTCATAAAATGAAGCAGTGAATGATATAATAGCAAAGTATTTATGATTATTGTTTAGTATGTATATATATGTGAAGGACTTACGCTTCCAGAAGTGTTTAGATGACGTATGAGACTGACCATTCCCTGACAAACTTAAATTATAAGTTTATTGTGAATAAGGAAAGAATTATTTTTTTTTTATTCTAATGTTTAGCCTGTTGTGGTTACATTTCTTTACTACAACATGTTAAGATTATTTTTTGAAATCTAAAACACGTTGTAATGTTTATTTTTTTTTATTAAAATTTTTCACATTTTATATTAATTAAAATTCTTCTGGTAACCTAGGATGTCACATTTTATGTGTTGTTATCGTGGAAAAAAAAAAAAAGTCGCAAATAGTGACGGGAGGATGAATTAAAATATTTTATCGATATCGAATATGGCGACGAGCGGCTAATTTCAAATCTTTTAAAACAGTATATAAGTAGAGAATTTACAAACGTGAATACTCCGTGGACGAAATTGTCAGATTTAAAACCTAGCAAAACCATTAAAACAGAAAACTTTTGGCAACTTTTGAAGTAACATAAAAAAAAATAAAAAAAATTTTAAATAAAAATACTGAGATGACGATGATGATAATAATTTCAAAATAATTAATTCAGGCTACATATCGTAAAAAATATCATATACGTATATATAATATTTATAATTAACATGCAGTATTCATCTGCAGCGGATAAAATCGATTACATCGATCCCGCAAGTTCTTCACAATCAGAATATCAGAAAAGTTATAAATACAACGCTGATGATAACCGAGGATTTGATAATAAATGTTTGCGAAATTGTAGACGATTTAAAAACCTCCAAAAACATCTTCGCTTACTACAGTTAAATAAAAAGTCTAATAATTGTTTAGAGAATAGTTCGACGCAAACGTGGGAGCCTTGGAGTCGTACTACTTGTGTATCGAAATCTCGTTTTAAAAAATGTAATCGGATTTTAATATGCCCTAATTCACGTAAGCATAGCCTTGAAAATCAGCTTTGCAATGACGCTTATAACCGTCTTTGTGAATTTAAAGAACGAATTTATGATAGAGAAAAAATGTACACAGAAGCGAAAACCTCGACTACTTATACATCCAGTAAGAATGACGGATGTGGCGTTTGCGAAGCTTTGAAAGATCGCGTTTTTGCAGAGATGGGTTTACAGACCGAGATCAGTAGTTATAAAATTATTTATTGTGGTTTGGGTCAAGATCAGCCGGTGATTGAGAAGCTTGAATTAGAAAAAAAAGCTTCTAAAACCACTCCGAAATCGGGATTGTCTCCAGGACCGTCATCAGTAATTAAAACTAGTAAATTAAAATCCACGAAAAAGAAGACCGGCGTTAATTTACGCGTTAAAAAATCGACGGTTAAAAAACGCAGCGTTATAAAATCCGGTAAGAAATTATCTAATATGGGAAAAATGATTAACACCAATTCTAGTTCTTCAAGAGCGTCGAAATTCTCTAAGGAGGGTAAAAAGGGCCGTTACAGAATCACGAAAAAATTAAAAAATTTAGAAAATGAGGGACAGAAAGTTAACGAGAATCTTCTGGCGGAAACACTTCCGGTAAATATCGTAGAACTACGAGAGGAAGGAATTAACGAAAATATCAAAGCTGCGATCGAGGAAGAGAAACTAAACAATAATGACAAAGTTTTTGCTGAGAAAATTAAAAACGGGGAAGTCAAGGGCTCAACCAAATCCGAGGTGCAGTCTGAGTGTTCGATTAAATGTCGGGGTGTACCGTATCGGCGAATATTTGATAACGTTGAATCGCATTCTGCAACGCAGAGATCTACTGGCTCGTCGTCGAAGAGACAATTGGAAAATGGGTCTGTAACGATCACACCGAAAGTGATTAAACCGGAGAGTAATATTGTGACGAGAAAGACGACGTACAAAGTGAAAAAAATATCCAATATAAAAATTCGGAGATCTCGTCAGCGATCGTCGACGTCGAACAGCAGCGAGTACGAGGATTATGATTCGGAATCTGCAACCAAATCGAAGAAAGGATCTGATTTTAACGTCTCGAAAAATTCTGCCGGAATAAAAACTGAAATTGATAAAATTCGGAAAGATAAATCGGACGCGATTAATAACAGCGAAAGTATTTCCACTGATATATCGCGAGGGAAAAAAATTAATACCACGATACACGAGGATCAGGATCAGTCTCGATCGGTGAGGATTTCAGTGTCTAGTAAAACTCGCTTCAACGTCGCCTAATTGATAGTAAAATATTTTTCAGATCGATGATGGTAAATTAAAGAATCAAAAATCACCAATGATGATTTGGAATTGGCTCAGGGAAAGATACGGTACCAAGTCGGCATCGTTAATTGACTCAAACGATCGCTCGATGATCCTCAAGGATCCATTTCTTTCATTATTTATCTCCTGCAGTTACGGAGATTCGTAAATAAAATCTAAAAATTATCGCAAGTTGAACAGAGTTAAGTGAACAATTTTATATTGAAATAAAAATTTACTAATAACTGGTTAAAAAAATTTTTTTTTGTGTATTTGTTTATTCATTCATTCATTAATTTTTTTTTTCTTTCTTTTTTACCTCTCGTTAGTTTGTCACTATCGTAAAAATATTTTATAGGCCACGACGCGGTTAGGCCCTTAGCCTTGTGCCTGGCAATAAACATACTTATATGTGTACGTATATGTATAATTGAAGCCGTGTGCAGGCCGAAAGTTTTGGAATGAGTAGAGAAAACGGACGCGTGCGCGTTATCCATCATCGGTAGGATAGGTAGGATAGATACGAGGTAGGTACACGTGGAAACGGTATGAGCTTATTCGTTCGAACGGTCAGAGCTTGCAGTCTATCGTCTCTTACCACACGGAACGGTTTCCAGTTTTGGAATATTAGTTCATCTGTTAAAAATTTTTTTTTTTTTTTTACTCATTAAAAAAAAAAAAAATATCAACGTACGTACGATTATAAACGGCTTGGGCCCTTACATAATTGTCAACTTAATATAGCCGGCGAAATGAATCGTAAATTTTTTTTACCTAACCCCGGAGAACTAGTCGGTTTTCCGAAATCCCAATCACTACGATAATTCGATTATATATACCACCGTACATAAAAAAAAAATATATATAATAATAAAGGAAAGCAGAAAAAAAAAGATATACGCATTACATTTACACATATATTTGTATTAAATAAAAAACAAAACGAAAAAAAAAAAAAAATGATGAAAGCTGTGAGTTTCTTCGATTCATTAAATTTCAAACGTACAATTAATAGTTGAAAAAGAATAAAATTCATCCAAATGTAAATCAAAAATGAAAATATAAGAAAAAACAAAAACAAAAAATAAAAAACAGTTTTATCATTGAATATAAACGGGAGTCTGATAATTCGAAGTAATTGATAATTAAAAATAACAAAAAAAAAAAAAATAAAAAAAAAAAAACAAAAAGGAAAGAGTAAAAATAAAAAATGAGCAAATCGTCAGAAGAAGGAGCAGCTGGCAACGGTTCGATTCAAGAAACCGGAAACGGTTCCCAAAAAGATACGAATGGAAATATATATGAAAATCGTGCAGGTACGAAAAAGATTATACGGGTTGTTACGGTAATGGCCTACGTATTCTCTGTTAGTTTTGCAGCGATCCTCCTTAGTGCTTATTACGTATTTTTATGGGAACCACCTAATCCGAGACTACAGCGTCACCCTTTGTCGGGAGATCCTCAGGTAGATTTTTTGATGGACAGTTTATTGTCTAATAAAAATTTGAATAATTATAACGAGTCCGATGATCAGAGAAATGGCACACCTGCAGATACCGAGGAGTATGAAAATCCAAGTAAAAAGTTTAACAATATATTATTCGAAAGGATAATGACGAACGATCAAGAACCGATAATAAATTATCCGCAAAAACTTATCGCTTTTCAAGATTTTGCGAAATTTTATCATCGTACGAATGTTGATGGTGATGCTGCTGATCCAACGACGATAGAACCCGATGAGGATTCATCTCAAAAAACTTTGACTACTTTGTCGATATTGTTTAAAGCTCTTAGAACAATTCCAACTGAATTAACCGAGCATGAGATCGATGGTAAAAATATTGGTGGAAATATCGAGCTGTTGAAAGAACCGTGGAGTATTGAAATAAGAGACGAAAACGAGGAAAGAATCGAATCTAGAAATTTGAATAAATTGAATGCTGCACCTGAAATCGTGAATAATGAAACTACCCAAGGGTCGAGTATTAAATCGAATAATTTAACCGTTATGTCAACGCGGGATCTCTCGGCGACAATTTATCCGGGAATTGACAACCGTTCTTATCCTGAAGCGATCGGAGCTACTACGGTGGAAAATAATAAAGGTAAGCGGGGATACGGGAGGTATATACGCTCTGACGACGACGACGAAACGCGTTACGTAATACCAAATAAATTCTCTCGTTCCTTAAAAAAAAGCAACGGCGAATACGTAATAAATAAATAACTGTACCTATAACCTGCACTATACGTAACGTACGTGTTTTATAAGTTTGTATAGGTATTTTAATTTGTATTCAGAAATAGGTAATTAGAATTTGAGGAAATCAACGATTTCTTCTGCATTCAGCATAATCGGAAGACGATTCACAATTCACAGAAAAAAGAAAAAAAAAAACACCAAGATGAATAGATCAGAATATATCCTCGTTTTTCAATGTCATAATTCTGACCAGTCATTTGAACGAATTCGTTCGATCGTGGGTCAGAAATTTGAATATAACTACATATTTTGCATGTATAAAGTTTATTTTTTTCTTCCAGAATATAAAATCGAATGAAATAAAATAAAATATTCTTTCTCCACATATATGGGACCATTCCAGCTATAACCAAGCGGCCGTTACCTCAACATTTTTTTTTTTTTTTTTTTGTGATGCCAATTTTTTCTTGGATACTTTTCGACAAAAAAAGACATACGTATTCCTCAAAAAAGAATTATTCGTCATACAGTTCCAGTTTAAAATTATTTTCGACTAGACTGTATCCTCCGATTTTTTTTCTGAAATAAATTCACTAAAAAGTACATTAAAAACCGCGTCTTTTGGTGGCTATCTCATCGTGGAGAAATGATTTTTCGATTTTTTTTTACTTGGATGAAGAACTGTGAAAAATATGTTTTTATTCGTAAAAAAGGAGTAAGTACTGGTAAGTACACGCTTTTGGAAATCGTAGATGTTTTTTTCATTCTTCAATTATTATTCTTATTTTCGAATTCATGGCAATTAGGGTTACAATTACCAACAAGTAAGTTTACTTAGTCCTTTTTTACAAATAAAACACATTTTTCACAGTTTCATACAAATAGACAAAAATCGAAAAATAATTTCTCCACGATGATATAGCCACCAAAAGATGCGGTTTTTAATGTACTTTTTAGTGAATTTATTTGAGAAAAATCGGAGGTATACATTCTAGTCGAAAATAATTTTCTTCTGCTTTGAAAGGTCATAAACTGGAACTGGAATAAGTATGTCTTTTTTCCGTCGAAAAGTACATGAGAAAAAATTGTCATCACAAATAAAAAATATTGAGGCAATGGCCGCTCGGTTATAGCTGGAATGCCCCATATATATAGAGTTGTCGAAAACACATAACGACGCGTTATCTTATAATATCTCATCATAGATATATAATAATACTGCACTTACAACATATATTACGTATCGCGTATAAATCTTAGATCGAAATTATTACATGTTTAAAGTAGGTACAATATTATAATGCGGGGTCGGGGCCAGGGGATGATAATTAAAGCCTTACAAATAAGCGAAATACTAGTGTCAAGGAGGGGTCAAGGAGGGCGAGGTAAAAGATAGGTGAGTGAGGGCCGTGAGGTGTTAGAAATATACAATATATAGGGTGGTGCGCGGAGGATTATCCTAGTACTCGATATAATATGCGATGTGGAGTCGTGGCGGTGCCAGAAGCTAGGCTATAAGGCTTCGCATTCTCTTACGTCAGTCTACACTTTTATTCATTACAAATGATCGGTGTAGGTACGTTTTTCAAAGTTTCTTATAATTATTATTATTTTTTATTTATTTTTAACTATATGAATGAAAAACAATAAAAGGAAAAGAAAAACGGTCTATTATTTACTTTTTCCTTATACTTTTTTTTTTTTTCTTTTGAATTTTCAAAGGGTTAATTGCCCACGAACTCGCTGTTGAAATTTTTCAGGATTCACTTTCGACGGAGTTTAATGATAAAAAGTATAATATTTGTAAGCAATTCTTTTCATCCCTCTTCCGCATACTCCCGGAATTCTTTCTCCCCATTGATAACCGAGACGTCGTCCTTATATCTACGACGTAGTTTCGTACATGCGTATATTACATGGTAATGTTTGTCTATAAGCCGCGATTATCGAGGCCGCGGTTGTTATAACTACTGAAACAAAGGTGCGCCATCGCAATTCTTAAGGGACGTATATATATATATGGAAATACCCCAAAGAAAATGATGAAAAATGAAGAATAAAAAAAAAAAAAAAAAACTAAAAAATTGCCTGCAATTTTCGAACTACGCGATAGTAAGCCGATTTGTTTCGTTTTTCTTTTTTCTACTCGTCATATAGAAACTAAAAATAAGTCTAAACTAATTTATCAAAAAAAAAAAAAATAAAAAAAATAAAATCGAATTGGGAGACTACACTGTAGACAGTTTTTTTTTTTTTTTTTGATTGTTTTATTATTTAATCACGCCGTTTTATACCGACTCGACCGATAGTCGATATCAAAAATTCAGTAGTGAGTAAAAACTGTGCAAAATTTCACCCCATATCATCATCTAAGTATATTATAGTTACAGTTTTGTATCTCAAGCGGGTAAAAGATAGCTTGTAGGTACCTATACACGTAGCATATGATGACCGTTCATCGATCTGCGACAAAGTACGTGAATTAAATTTCTTGTCTTTATTTATTAATTAATAAAAATTCTTTAAACGAAGTGACAAAAACGATTAATTCATTCGATATATATATCTTCTCATGTAGAATTATATATAGTTCGATTTTTATTTCAATTTTACTTATATACATTTTTATATAGGTAATTGTCCATAAATTCTATATAGCTTGAACTCGAGTGAGCTTGCGTGTATCTACGGTTTGGCGATAGAGTTCCTTCTCATCGGGCTTGCGCAGTATGCATACGAGAGAAAGCGAGAGAGAGAGAAAGAGAGAGAGAGAGAGAGAGCTTTTTTTTCATCTATTTTTTGTTTTGTCTCGTTAGCTTTAGAGCATTGTGGGTGTGACTTGAACGTGCGTATTCTGTGAACCAAGGCGAATACGCCATTTGGTAAACACTAGTCTCTAAATAGCCGTATCGTTGGTGTATAACGAAGAAAAGTTTCGTTATGTTATACCTACAACGTATATCCAACGTGTGGATACATTACCGCGTTGTTAGTTCGCGAAAGAAATATTATACATAAAAGAAAACTAAAAAAAACAAACCAAAAAAAAAAAAAAATAACACCCCATTTCCTCCCTGCATCAGTGATTATTTTTTCCCAGTCGTGAGTTAATGTTGGGAAAGGTCAGAAACGTCTCGTAGATTTTGCTATCTCGAATTTTTATTGGCGGTGTAAATAACCATCAACCAATTGACTTCGTGCCATTGTTATGGAAATTAGAATTCTCTCGTCTATCGTTCCCACCGTAGTTTTCTCTCTGACTCGAAAATAAAAATAAAAATAAAAAATGCTGATCATTCATAACAAGACTCTAACAATAATTACGTATAAACGTAACCCTTGAACGTGACAGCTACTTCTTTCGTTCCTAACAAATCGAAGGAATATAAGATAAAGAGAAAAAAAAAGAAAAAATAAAAATTTGTGTTAATATTCATAGATAAAAGGAAAAAAAAAAAAATCATTATAATGCAGCTGCCGCGGAAAATGAGTGCCCAGAATATGATGGCCAGCATAAGCCGTACTCTGGGCACGAGGAGTGATAGTAAATCGGCAGCTGCTAATGAGGTAAAATTTGCCGGTGAGGAGAGTAAAGACAAACTTTATGAACCTAAACACAAGCAGAAATTAGTCAGAGTTCTTACGGTTGTTGCTTACGTTATTTCCGTTAGTTTAGCTGCGATTATTTTATCATTGTACTACATGTTTCTTTGGGATCCAAGACACCGTCCTAATTACGGTGCAGGAAAAAACGTGAAATTGGATACTGTTAGTAACAAAGTCGAGTGCGTTAATTTAACCTTAATACCTCCAGGGGGTGGAAATTTGGTATTACGATCACCCACACCTGGAACGACAATGAATAATGGTAATTGACGATATTAAGGAACTTAATAACGAATTCGAACTTCATTTTATCTTCGTTTTACAACGAAAAATATTATCCGTGTATTTTTTATCCTGAAAATTTATGGATATGAATATTCTTGGATGTACAACGAAGATAAAATCAAGTTTACAGCCACTTTTAAATTTTTGAGAAGATCGATGATGGGATAAGAAATAAGAGTGCGATTTATTCGCACATAATTATTTACAAAAAATTAATCAAATTATTTTCCTTTCTTTTTTACAGTGACGATTGCCACCGACAATACGATCGAGGTACCAAGTACGTCACGGTTATCTGGACTAGAGGATGATAATTTTGAAGTAAGTTTACGGAATGAAAATTCAAGATTATCGGAGGATCCGTTGGAAGAGGAAATACCGACGACAAAATCCGAGATACAGATTTATCCGGGAGAATTAAACGCGAGAGATATTCTTGATGATCGCAAGTAACGTTGATGTAATGTAGATTATCAAGAATCATGACGACGAAACTATATATTGTATAAAAAAGAAAAAAAAAAAAAAAAAAAACAGAAGAATTCTTACTCCCGATTCAAGAGATCAACGAATAATAATCATTGTACACAGTTTTAAGCATTCAAGACATTTTATTCTTCTTCTTATTCTTCTATTTTCTCGATTAGTTTTTTTTTTTTTCATCTAGATGAGAAAATTCCATAGAATTTTAAGTCGGATTGGATAAATGTAAAATTAATTAATTAATTAATTAATTAATAATCCACGTTAATTCTTTTACATAACGTATTTATTACACATGTATATGTATATTTGTATCTCACTTATAGGCCTGGAGATTATTCACTGCGATATTACTATTCATATAATATTATAGATATTATACATATTAATATAGTAGTTTAAGTATTTCTATATATACAGTATATGATATAAAGTTTACAGTATACATTAAGGTGGGCCAAATAAACCGACTATTTTATTTAATCAAAATGCCCTTTCAAAAACTTGTTCTTTATGTCCTCTAATTAAACTTGTTCAAATAAGAATCTTCGAAAAATCTGAGCTGTTAATTTTAATATTTAGAAATCGCGACAAGTGACCTGTAAATATTAAAATTAAATTCCATCATAAAGAACAAGTTTTTAAAAGGACCTTTTGAAAAAAAAAAGTAGTTAGTTTATTTGGCCCATCTTAGTATACATTCGGGCATCATCCGATTTTCGATAAATAATCTTCAGCGATGTTTGAAGGTCTGATTATATCTTCCAGTCTGTGGTTATAAATTTAAATGCCAATATGTACCTAGTTGTGTATTCGTGTATTTTCATATATAGATTCAAATACGTCAAGACTTAAGATTCTGTATAATGATTGTTGATCGTGATAGCGAGCGAATATAAACATTTATTTTTAATATCATCATATAGATAAATCATAAAGACCCTGAGAAACAAAAAAAAAAAAAGAACCATTTTTGGATCAAAGGTATCAATTGAATCGTATCATAATTCGATCGCTGTAACGGGGGTCAACGATCTATCTAAAAATTTCAACGCTATATGTAATACGTATATCCTTTTATCTTCCTGCAGTACTTATAAATATATATATAACGAAATTATTATTGTAAAATGGTTTATGAGAATGTGAGTCAATAAGACAGACAGATATATCCTATACTTATATGTATATGTATATCTTTGTTATGCAAATAATAATAATAATAATGAAAAAAAAAGATACAGTCGTTTATTACCAAATATTTATATCCATTAAAAAAATATACAAGATATTATCGATTAGATTATAACATGATGAAGTTATGTATATTTTCCGATCTAATCACCGGTCACGAACATGTGAACATCCTGATTCGAATTGATCATTTTTACTGCTCTTTCGGTACCGACTAAACCCGCGAGTTTTAACGCGTCGTATTTGGAATAGATCAAAGTTACGGTCATGTTGCTGTCAGAGCCTGAGTTCGGGTTCTGGTTAGCCTCCTGCATGAGGTTGCAAATTTCGCTATAAAAATTGGGAAATGTAGGCGGTGCGAAAAATATAATATGTCTTATACCTTTGACGCGTATTCTGCGAAAGAAATGGAACCTTTCCGAGTACAAAAGAAAGTGAGCATCGCTGTGATAAAACATGTCTCTGGCTCTGGCCACCTTAGCGTCTTTAGAGTATTCGCAAATCTGAACGAAACTTAGTTCTTCTTTTTTGAAGTAATTTCGAATACGAACAAAATCGAAGTACGAGGGTATGTAGATCAGTGTGTGGTTCATTATTGAATCTTTGTACTGGGGGAGAATTTTTGATATAAAAAAATTGAACCTGGCTTCTATCGCGTGACCGTGATCTCGAGAATCGAATTTGTGGAATACCTGCGGTACCTGAATCACAACTTGGCAAACAGATCCGGAAACTACAGGATTTACAACCCTTGCTTTACCCGCGTAATTGAAACAACGTTTGTTAAAAATCGCGTATATCTCGGGTAGCGGAACTGCTGAGAATATCAAAGTCTGACGGTAATATTTCGACCAGCCATTAACCGTCCAGCTACGTACGCGGGAGAAATCGGTACCGTGAGAGTCTTTTGGTTGTAAATGAAGATGGTCGAGGACGTGCAACAGGTGGTCCCAATTCTGCATAGTGAATATCTCGGCCTGGTCCATCACCAAAAGTTCGACAGATGCTAAGAAATCGTGATCCCTTTCTGCCTCACCCTCGGCGCCAACGGACATCCGGAGGCCAAGAACTGACGAGACGATTATATCGGATGAGTAAAAATCCGAGTAAAGTTTTAGAGTCTTTTTAGTCACTGAAATACCGATTTTAAAAGTGTCGTCCACGTTTCCTGTGAAAGTTTTCTCATAGTCTTCAGGCTTTGGATTTTTCTTAGGCATTGCCAGTTCATTGCCGCTAAAATCATCCATAAATCTCGTCTTGTTCATCACAGATCCGCCTTTATCTTCACCGATAAGTATCGATATCAACAGATTCACTATCCTCAAACACGAGTCTCTGAATGGTACGATTATAAGAACTTTCGGTCTTACTAATCCCTGGTCTCGATATTCGTCAGGAATTTCGGCAAATTCTGACTTCTTGATTTTCGAAAGTTTAGCGTTGTGGTGAAGGACCTTAGTGCGAGTTTTTAATACGTGATTCACGGCGTGTAGACAATAGAGAAACCTGATCTCCTCACCGTTGACAAAATTTCGCTCACTGTAGTACAGATCTTGGTAGTTATTCATTACTGTGAATAGTTCTTTCTGCAGCTGAGTCACGGGGCTTGAGTCAGCCTTTGAATTATCTCTGATAATATCTTTGTTTGCCTTGAATATATTCCCCTGTATTTGTGGTTTTACGTACAACTTGTCCCAATCGATTTTGTCTATAATCTGAGGGACGTTTCCGTGCCTAGCGTATTGTCTGTTTTCAAGTATCGAAATTTTCGGTTTTTTGTTAACAGGTTTCGACTCTTCTTCCTCGACTTTAGGCAATTGGAATTCTACCGTACCGAGAGCAGGCCAGTTCAATCTCTTTATTGTTATTTTTCGGGGTATTTCGGATACGGATTTGTACAATTTATCGTCCAAATCATTCAGTAAATGAATCGAAAAAGGGTCTCTGAGATTACCGGCATCTTCTTCAGCGGTTTCCTGGTCTTCCTCTTCGTCGTCTTTTAAATTAATCTCGATATTATCATCGGCGTTTACCTCAGAGGAGTTTCCTGATTCCTGGAGTTCTTCGTCCTCGTCAGATTCGGACTCTGACTCGATAGCTGAAGTCTTTTTTATTTCAGCCCCGCCGAAGGTAGAGAGCAACATTTTCATAGGGTCTTCTTGTTCCTCCTCAGAACTGTCTGCCTCGATTTCTATCTGCCTTTTCCTTTCCGCTTCTAACCTTTTCCTACGATTTTCAATCTCCTCATTTTTCGCCTCACGTTCTTTCACGTATGAAGCTTCTCTGATGTTGAATTTACCTTTTTTTGGTTTAGGCTTACGCTCTATACGCTTGTCAAATTTTCGCCGGTTACCACCGCGGGACGGTTTCTTTCCTCTAACCATGGCCCTGATTTTTATTAGTTAAAAACATTCAACGATCAAATACCTCATCGCCAACCCTATTCGTCGACAACAAACCAAACGCACGTGGTTTTAAGGTTATATCAAACCACTAAACGCAGCTCCGCCATACACCGCGGAGAAAGGTTGCACCAACTTGAGCAGACGACACTTGCGGGATGTTACGTTAGTTTGAAAACTGATCGAGTACGTACGACAAGTTTTAACTTCTATAATACGTCCAGGGATTGTATATACTAAATAATTCTTCATTCTAACGACACTAGTATGACTATGAAAGACATTAAGGATCTTGTAAAACTTATTTTCATTATTTCTTCAAATTTTCAAGCATCGTCAATGACATAGTATATAATTGAAAGCGAACGATACGGCAGTCCGTGTTAACCGCGGTAGTTTTATTCCTCGGTAAGGTATAGAGCTATTAAACGTTTAGATGTGTAGGTTGGTGTCGGTCGAGTGACAGCTCGATGAGATAACGAGGGATGATTAATCGAGGGACAGACGACGACAGTTTGAAAGTAGGGCGCAGGAATAAGGAAGGAGTTATTAAACTAATTAAGAATTGAACCAATCTGTTTAGAAAATTGTATGTATAGGTAGTTCAGTTTGTATCGTTAGTTTGGTTATATGGTATCGCTAAGTGTTAGGAGAGACGAGATTGTGTAGTAGGCCTTGGTGTATGCGCGCGCACCAACAACAGAGGCTCGCTCGCCGCGACCATCCATCAGCTTCCTCGGTAGAGGAGAATTTTCATCGTTGGGTATAGAGGATATATATATTTGGTTCGTTTTTTTTCATTTCAAAACGTTAGTCGGCTATCGGGTGTTGGTGTTGTATAAAGTTCGTGTTGGATATATCAGTTAATAGATAAATAGTTGGAGGTTTTCAAATACGGGACAAATAAACTACCGAGGAGGTATATAACCGAGGGCATTAGAAATAGGAAAGGAAACACCCATTTCCTCGATTTCTCATGAACTCCATCGTCGTACCTCTAGTGGTAAGATGGCGGTGCAGCTTGATGGAGGGGGAAAGGACGACTTAAAAACACAATTTGTTACGCGAGAAGGAACCTACAAACTTATGACTTTATCAGAATATTCGCGACCTAACAGGGTTGGCTACACCAACAGCCAGGGTAGCGCATCGGTCAGGGTGTCATTCGTCACTTTACCGGATCCAGCCGATCCTACGGGTACTCAAGGATTGGGTGACCGCATGTGCTTCAATTTCGGCAAGGAATTATACGTCTATGTATACCGTGGTGTTAAAAAGGTAAACACAACGTTCGAGTTTACCTTTGATAACCAATATACGGTTCTCCCTATAAAGATTAGACACATCGGTGAAACCCTAACCTCAAATATCATCAATCCCGCGACTCCATCTTTCCAACCACCACCACCACCACCACACCTATCGTAAATCTCGCCAATCGCGTTTCGTCTATTATACACATACACACCTTTCGTTCATACAAACGGCGATATTGAACTTTCCCCATGTTCTTTATTTTTATTTTTATTTTGCATTTTTATTCGTTCCTTCTCGTTTTACTATTTATTATTATCTCCATGCTGATATCTTTCCTAGTATTTTATTTATTCATTCATTCATTTATTTATTTGTTTATGAAAAAAAAAAATTAAGAAAAATAGAATAACAACATATAAACAATTATCCTTATAGCTTCTGTACAAAATTTTTAAAGGTACATTTTTCAGGCTGTGGATCTCAATAAACCGGTAGACAAAAAACTTTACAAAGGAACAAATCCAACCTGCCATAATTTCAATCAAACAACAGCAACGGCTGACAGCGCTCCTTTGTTGGTTGGATTTTCTACAGGACAAATTCAGTTAATAGATCCGATAAAAAAGGAACTTAGTAAACTGTACAACGAAGAGGTACGCATGATTAAAAATCCCCAATATCCTAAGAGTATCATTTTCAAATGGGGTAAAGGCTAATAGTTATTCTTAGCAGAGTTTATCATTGATTCTAAAACGGTTGTGATAGCGGACTGTTATCTCATCGGCAATTGATAACCAGGCAATTTGCGACTGTGCCTAAAGTAATACGCTATCTCTAACAGATAGAATATTCTCATTTATTGCGTACTACAGTAAAGGCTAAACACTTTACTTTTGTATCTCAAGGTTGGCAATACTGTTATTAAACTCAATGAATTAATTAACCAAACATAACAGCTTCAGTTACATAACTTTATTCTTATCTGTTTAAAAGTGTTGCCCATCTATCCGCACGTCAACATAGTCCGGGTCGTATGTTTGCACGTTACCTTGTAGTAGATATTTAAGAAAGAAAAAAATATGCATGGCACTATTCCGTGTGACAGAAGTGAAACTTTAAAAATTCGATCTGGTTAAATTGACAATGTTTTTTTTTTTTTTTTTTTTGTTATTGGCAAGCAACGCCCTATATATTGCTCAACAATAATTTTCTGCATTGAATTTTATCCCAATTTGATCAGGATATATTTACAATTATTTTTTCATTGGCAAGAAATGCCCTGTACATAAATATATGTTCTTGTCGGGATCGTATGTTTGCTCATTATCTTGTAGTAGATATTATTTACGAAAAAAAAAAAAAAATTATACATGGCACTATTCCGCACGACAGAAGTGAAACTTTAATTTCGATCTGGGTAAATTTACAATTTTTGTTTTTTTTTGTTATTGGCAAGGAACGCCCTATATATTGCTAAACAATAATTTTATGCAGTGAATTTTATCCCAATTTGATCAGGATATGTTTACAATTATTTTGTCATTGGCAAGAAATGCCCTGTACATAAATATATGTTCCTATCGGGATCGTAAGTTTGCTTATTACCTTGTAGTAGATATTATTTAAGGAAAAAAAAATTATGCATGGCACTATTCTGCGTGACAGAAGTGAAACTTTAAAAACTCGATCTGGTTAAATTGACAATGTTTTTTTTTTTGTTATTGGCAAGGAACGCCCTATATATTGCTAAACAATAATTTTATGCAGTGAATTTCATCCCAATTTGATTAGTGTATATTTACGATTTTTTTTGTGATTGGCAAGAAATGCCCTGTACATAAATATATGTTTCTGTCGCATTTTCGTTACATCCGAGTTTTATTTTACGCCTATCGCACGATATTAAGTGTCACTTCAAAAACATAGCTTGAAACAACAAGATTTGCAAACTAATGAATTGAATTGAATGATATTTAAATTACAATGAAAATAAGATAACGATAATGTAGAAAACAAAAATATTTCTCATTTCAGAGGCTGATAGACAAGAGTAAAGTTACTTGCATCAAATGGGTACCAGGATCGAGCAATCTATTTCTAGTATCTCACAGTTCTGGACAATTGTATTTATACAACGAGGAGCTATTATGTGGAACAACGCCTCCTCACTATCAGCCATTCAAGTCTGGGGATGGATACGCTATTCACACATGCAAGACGAAATCAACAAGAAATCCTCTGTACAGATGGGTGATAGGGGCTGAAGGATGCTGCATAAACGAATTTGCATTCAGTCCTTGCGGTTCTAATTTAGCCGTAGTTTCCCAGGACGGTTTTCTACGGGTATTTCACTACGATACAATGGAACTGGTCGGTTCTGCCAGGAGCTACTTTGGTGGATTTTTATGCGTATGTTGGTCTCCTGATGGAAGATACGTTGTGGTAGGCGGAGAGGACGATCTTGTAACGATATGGAGCTTTAATGAAAAACGAGTTGTAGCCAGGGGTCAGGGTCACCACAGCTGGGTCAGTGTGGTAGCTTTTGATCCTTACACAACGTCCTACGGGGATCACGACCCGGATTTTAGCGGTTCTGACGACGAGTCGATGCCCCACAACAACCACAACAATCATTTTCACGAAAAGCCAAACAGATTATCTACCGTCTCACAAGGCATTCATTCCAATAGAAATTCTTGCGGTTCAGAGCTCAGAGTTTCCGGGGGCACGTGTTACAGGCTGGGTAGCGTTTCTCAAGATACTCAGCTATGCCTGTGGGATATTACCGAGGATGTACTGAGACAACCTGTAACGGCTAAACAAAGAACTTCTACCGCGGGATCGGGCACCTTTTCATCTTCGGGAACTTTTACGAGTGGTAATGGAGCGACGTCTAATCACCTATCAAACAACGCCAAGCATAACAACTCGAATAATATAATATTTAAAGATAGCGCGAGTGGTAACAATGAAAGTAGTAATAATAGTATTAGCACAAACGCGGCAGTGTCGACGGTGAATTCTTTGACTCAGAGGCTAGCTGGGCTGGGTTTTGGGGAGAGGAAAGGTGACAATCACAAAAGGAACTTTAGCCTGACTATGAGGGGTAGTGGGACGAGCAACAACGCGGTACAAAACAATGGTGGGGAGAAATCTGGTACTAACTCAAATTCTAGTAATTCTAACAGTGTCGGTGGCGTCGGAGGTTTGGGGACTAATAAAAAATCGGGTTGTACTATGGACGATCCTATGAGATTGATAGGGACTGCCTGGTGTCCACGTTTCGACGAGTGCCCAGTTCTAGAACCATTGGTGTGCAAGAAACTGGCCCACGAGAGACTGACTGAATTAGTGTTTAGAGAAGATTGCTTCGTGACTGCATGTCAGGACGGATACGTATATACGTGGGCAAGGCCCGGTCACATGGTAGGTCCTCTCACGATAAGCAGCACCCTGCACAGGCCTCACCATCATGCCAACCCCCATACCAACACAAATTCAATGCGACCCAACGATCTCTGATGTAACCCATCCTTTATTGTTATTAAAACTCCATCGAGCAGAGTTTATTAATTAATTATTATTCAATTAATTTGTATATAATAGATATAGCTCAGGTCCGTACCTTAGAAGAATATAATCAAAGATCTGTAACCATTTTTATAGAAATACCTTTTTGCATTTTGTCATATATATGCAAATTGAGGAAACGTCAAAAATGTTACAGGACTTTTAACTAAACTTTAATTCAGTCCGTACTGTATATGAATATATGACTATATTATATGACTATTTTTGACGGTGTTAGAGGCTCCGGGATAATACTTTTCTTTTCTTTCCTTTTCTTTCAGCCTAGCAGAGAGATATAGGAAAAGATCTCTTTCATTCCCTGTTAGATAATAGTTTATCATATTATCGGATTATATTCGTTTTTGAATTTAAATAGGAAACTAGATTTAAAATTAAAATCGGCGTTAAAAGTTGTAGGAAAAAAAAAAAAATTGTTTTTACTCAAACTTTTGAAGTATTATCCTGTTGCCTAACGCCAAATCGATACGTCTAATCAAATGTGTCGAGAATAAAAAAAAAAAGAAAAAAAAAAAAGGAAAATATTGAAAATCACGTTAGAAGAAATCTAAATAGAGTATATTTATGTCTGGTTTGCATCTTTGAGAGTGATATTGTTTATTGCCCAGTAGAGGCCTGATATGCGGGCAGGTCCCTCCCATTTCATCCTGTCCTCCCTTCTTCCCCTCTCTTCCCATTCTCCGCAAGCCCATTGTAAAGTGTTACTAGCTTAGCTTAGCCGATCGTAGTAAAGCAATTAATTACGTAGCGGGACTATTGTCCCGGAAATAAAAAAGAAAACAAAAAAAAAAAAAATTTAAATAATAATAATAATGTGACATTTATTCCTCTGTTGGAAATGATAAATTGCCTTGTTGTAAAATAAAGCAAAAAAAAAAAAAAACAAAAAAAAAAGGTTGAATGAAAAAAACTGCTGCTTGCTATTCCCTGCTTGAAATTTTTGTCCCTACCTCATTCCCCCCACCCCCACCCCTCTTTTAATTGTTGCCTATTTTAATTTTAATTTTTTATTCTCCAAATAACGACGTTTTTGTTATCCCGCAAAATACATCTAGACGCGCTGCTTTTTTTTGTAGAAACGAAAAAAAAAAAAAACTATTTAAAACAATTAATGATTTTAATTTCACCAAGCGGTGCCTATAATACTAGCCAGATTTGAGTTTTTTTCTTTGGTAAAAAAAAAATAAACCAAAAACAAAATACAAAAGAAAAAAAAAAAAACAATTAATAATCACGTGCGTTGCTTTTGGCTGACCCAAGAGGCCGTGGATTGCTGCCCTGAGTTTGCGCATGGTACGTACTAAAATAAAAAATCTTATTATTTGTTTCATCGAGCTTTTAGCTGTTCCTAATTAAATTGCTAGAAATTGTGTTTTTTGGCAAATAGACGCAAATATTTTGAGACGCTGCTAATCCTCCCGCTGTTCCGTTTAACTTAATTTATATATACATACTTCAGATATTCTATTATGTATGTATGTACACATGTGATAATTGAATTTTGAACAAACAGTCTCCGTGTATTTAAATTCTAAGTATTTTTTCTTCTAATTTATTCACAGGCAAGCATAGGACAAATGGGGACTGCTTTACACGTAACGAGTCCATTGGAAGGCCACGGCACCATAGTATAGCGGTGGATAAAAAAAATTAAAGAAAAAATGAACGTGAATTTTTATGAGGCAAGTCGACGACCGTCCCTTTACGTATTATCGCCGCGGGGTTATTACCTGCATAATATTATTATTATTATTATATTATACACAACATCATTCCACCACAATTCATACTTATTATTTAACGTTTAAAAATTAATTATTATATCATATATAATTGAAAGACTATATAATTATATTGTAAATTTGTAGAAATTTATGAAATTACATTTTATGTATAGAATTATTCTTATTTATTATTTCTTAGGATTTTCTCGGTAATATAATATAATGTATCGCGTGTGATTGAATATACCCTATACATACATATATCGCGGTGTATATTAACGATATATGAATTTTAATAAATTATAGCATTTCGATTAATATTATATAAGTATATACATATACATATAATAAGGCATCAAAAGTTCACAGAGATAGAGAGAGATGGTTGATTTTTATTCCACATGGCGATACTATTATAGACATATTTAAAATAATCTATACGAACAGACGAGAAAATAGAGAAAAAAAAGAAATCGAAAATATTTATAAAAAAATAAAAATAAAAAAAAAAAAGTAAAAAATCTTCTCACAAGACAGTATAAATGCTAATTAAATCAACTAGTAAGTTCATTTTATCTATCTACAAAAGAAACCTGCGGTGTTTTGCACTGAAATAATATTACCTATATATAGAATTTTTTTTTACCAATTTGCCAATGCAGCTGGGTACATATTATATAGTTCATCATATATTATAGTAGGTATACATGATACATATACATAAAGTAGATAGAGATGTTATTTTTGCATTAAATATATATATCATCACACCGCAGAATTTTGAACACGTGAAATATTTTTTAAACGAATCGGTATATTTGGTATAGTCGATATAGTTGCAATTGATCGGAACAAAAATTATGATGAATATTGTAATATAAAACAAAAAAAAAAAAATACCGTTGAGTCGAGAACTGATATATTATTACGTAACTGAGGTACAAAAAAAAAGACGAAAAAATGCAGAGACAAAAATTACTATTAACTGTTCCTGCTGACCTGCGATTTCGTAAAGATGTATACCTATATTGAAAAAAAAAAAAAAAAAACGCTGTAATGTCGTCTTTTTTGGTCGGTTTTTTCAAAATTATTTTGTCACTTTATATTACGATATACAATGCGGAATATAATTTAAATAAATAATTGAAACGCGAGAAATATTAATATATATGTATCTAAACGAAATAATTATATTGGCTGCAAAACTTTCATTTGTATCATAATATTGTACATTCTTTATATTATTATCATTATTATTGTAAATCAGAACATTTAAATGTTGATCAAATTTGGTTTAAGTCATTTATATTACCCTCCCGAAATTTAAATATAGGTATGTATATATTTGTTTATACGTCAAAGTTTTTCCTCTATTCGTACATATAATAAGAGAGATGCTGTTTTATTCTCCTGAATCAAAAAAAATTGGAGTAGGTTGTAGAGAGGGACTGAAAAGAAAAATATAAGAAGAACAGAAAGAAAGAAAGAAAGAAAGAAATTAAGCATGTATTTAATATTTGGTAACGTGGCGGTCGGCGATCCTCTTCGGGCGCAGCTACTCCCTTGTCCCCATGACCCACGCGATCACAGAGACCCTGAAGAGCATTTTGCCTAATCGAACGATTGCAGATTCAATTTTAATCTTGTCTGTATAATTTAACCGAAATCAGTGAAAACTGTACAAGCAATGTGATCTTTGATACTTTATAAGGCTTTAATATTCGCAATCGCTCGATGCTGTTATAGGGATGAGAAATTGAATTGAAATAGCTTAATCTTAATTATGAGAGACACGTACACAAGCAAACTTCATAACCGAACCGGCTCGACCTACCTCTTGCTATATTTAATCTATTCGCATTTTTACCAACACACACATTCTTGGATCACATCTCAGTCATACCGCGTGGTTATTGTAACTTACTGTTTCATTTTACGATGTAGCTGTAAGGGTAGGAACGGGTTAGTATGTGTCACATCCTACACTCGTACGTACTATATTTTTTTTTTAAATTAAGTAAAATTTATTTTGAATATCTAACGCTTTCGCTGATAGAGTAGAGGGAATTATAATGTTATTAATTAATCATTACGATTATTGTCATATTTCACATGTGTGCAGATGATTAGAGGGAGAAAAAATATTGCAGTACGTTATATGGGAGGCTTGAATCATATGGATTATAAAAATGAGACAATCATAATTGCAAGGATCATAAAAGCTATAGAAAAATTGTAATAAATGACGATTATCATTTTCAAAATCTTACAGTAAGTTAAAATTTGTAAACGCGAACTAACAAAATATACATATAATATAATACGGTATATCAATGTTACCGCCACGTTATGCGATATAGAAAGATCAGAGAAACATATAGAAAGAGATAGGATAAACCATAACGTGAATCGGCAGATAGACCCAGAAATTTATAATCGCACAAAAGACTCACCTATCTCGTGATTTTAGGCGGTTTTGAATCTCGGGATGCACGGTGCAGCCATCCGAAGAATATATATCCAAAAAAAAGTAAAAATGATCCTTTGGCACGGTTATAGTGATGAGAATTTTTAAATCACTGCACTGTTAAGATTCATTATATTCCATAATGCGGGCGAAATTATCAGAAGAACTACACTGTGATTATTAGATTTTGAATCTCACACTGCATTATGTATTATGTATTCCAAATTTTTGGCATGATTAAAAACACTACACTGATATATATTATATATCGGAAATTGTGGACACTATTAAAAACACTACACTGATATTTATTATATTTATATTCCAAATTGTGGGCACTATTAAAAACATTACACTGTTATATATTATATGCATATTCCAATTTGTAATGAAACAATTGCGTGTACTATTTTCATACCGAGAGAAAATTCCGCGTCTGCATATTCTCAAGATGGCGTGACGATCGCTTGTCGTTTGTTTTTTTTTCTTTCTGATTTTGCCTACCCCGCGAAACGATTGCGGTTGCAACTTAAACGAATTTTCCACTCATCGCGTCGATTTTACATTCAATGATAAAACCGTTGATTAAACTCACCTTACGGGTCAATTTATTCCTAACGTTTTTTTTTCTCCATCTCACTAACTAACTATAATTGACAAAAGATTCAACGATTACACATTATTATATCGTATCGTGACGAATATTCGCGTCTTGAAATTTTCAAGATGGCGCGACCATCGCGCTCTTCACTTTTTTTTCTACCCAACTGTCCCCGCCAACCGAAGCGTCGGTTGAAAATTGACGCAATTTTTCAGATACAATTAAGACTACAATGCAACTGGCTGATGAATTTGACCAAATTGTAAGAATTTTCAGCAAAATAATGTGACATCAGTCAACATTCAAAACGTAATCAACATTTATTGCTCATAATCTATACATAATCTTTTTCTTGCATGGTAACCGTGGTATCTTTTGTTAACGGACGCCGAGATATGATTAATGATTATTTATACTGATATTACCTTATGACAGTCGGAAATTATTGTCGATTCATATATTTTGAACACAATACTTCACTTCTACGATATAATTACCTAATATTTCTGTATATTATCAGAATTAAACACGAGTAAAGAACCCGAAGCGTACAAAAACACCGGCCGGTGTCGCGAGCGGGAACGAACTGCATTGCATGATGGGAGTATCGTTCGACAATCGCGGTACGTATCACGCCACCGTGTTTTGATTACCGGCCAACGTCAGGTTTCTGGAGACTCGAAACTGTCAAACCACTTGGAATAATGTTTATTTTCTTGGTTACAATTAATCGTATAATAATTATTCCTTGTTATTTCGTATGTAGATGAGCATTTTAAGACTGCTCGATTACCTACAATATTTCAAATTTTCTGCAACAAGTGGTTTAGCTAATTGTACAATTTTCACGCATGCCTGTTGAGGTTAAACACAATTCAATTCGACCTAAACATAAACTTCGTTGAATAATATTTTCAGTTTATTTATATGTTATAATAATGGTTTTACGCGGAATATCCGATCTCTCTACAGTAGAAGACTTCTTCAATTTGTTGGAATAATTACAGAGGTTAGTATCTACGCCTCGACACAATTTATCGCGTTCGAAATTAACATACATCAATATATTCCCACAGCTGTCCGCGATCGATATCGATTTTTAAATAAAAACAAGCAAATCTATTTTAACATACTCAAATGTCTTCTGTTACATCTATTTTTTTGCTTTTTGCTGAATAAATTTTATACGTTTATTTATTCGCCAATTTCCTTATACCATTATGAAGAAATTACAGATTGTACGTGTTGACGGTGATTCTGTTCAAAAAGCAGACCTAGAGATTGGTGATAATATCATCGGCATAGGGGTTGTGACCGGGGTAAGTATACCTTAGACCAGGAAGTAAAAGGTACTTACTTCCTGCCTCAGACCTAGCCCGAAAGAAAAATTGATTTTTTATGTCATCTGAAACAAGTTCAAACGTGAGTATTTGACCTAATAATGATTCTGTTAAAACTTGGGCTCTGTCGTATAATTCCAAGAAGTCATGCATTGAGTCTCAATATTTCCTATTTAATTAACATGTAAAAATTTTGTTTTTTGACCGTTCAGTGCTTATTGAATTTTTCCTGGGCAATTACGGGCAGTCTGAATCGCTGTGAGGCCCTAATTATATGATGAACATACATTTTTCCTTCCTACAACTGGGTTTTAGAAAATATAAGTAGTATTTGTAGATTATTTTCAAAATATCTCCGAAATAAAGAGGATTAGAGTGATTTTCCAACAGAGCTTTTTTGGAGGAAGTTCTATGAACTACAAAAAGTGTCTGCTATCATTCTTCACTAAGCTCAAGTTTCAGAGATAATCGCCATAGAAATCATAAAACCGTAAATCCACTATGTTTCATCTCATAAAACCTATTTGTAGGAAGGAAAAAGATCAATCTGCAGTGAAAATATATGTTCATTGTATAATTACAGCCCCACAGCGCTTCAGACTGCCCACAATTGCCCAGAGAAAACTTCAATGAGCTCTGAACGGTCAAAAACTAGTTTTTACTTGTTAATTGAATATGAAGAATTGAGACTCAATGCACAACCTCTTAGAATTATCAAGTTTTTACAAGATCATTATTAGGTCAAATTAGGTCAAATACTCACGTTTGAAATTGTTTCAGACGAAATAAGAAATTAATTATTTTTTTAGCTAGGTTTAGTATACCTCCTGATTTATATCTCAAAAAAAATTCTACCTCATCGATTATTAAAATTACAGTGTAAAGACGAACGAGTGCCGAAGCATGCGATTACCATCAATGTTACACCTCAGGGAGAAATGACAATAAGTCCGGTGTGTTTGACTCTTTTTATTTTTCAATCAATTAATTCTGGTAAAAACCTTGAGCTGAATTCACAGATGATCATTGTAATTGATAAACTGTTGAAGATAAATTTATTAATCATTTTATTAACTCATGTTTCATAATTTTATTGCTTTTTTTTGTGTAACAGGTAGCACCCTGCTACATGAAATCGCCTGGAACATCTGGTTGGCTGCAACTTGAGGTGGGATCGACCACTCCCATCCATTCAGGGGATCTCTTCTCTTTACTTAGTGATAAATATTGGTTTAAAGTTATTTCTGCTGATGTAACTATGGAGGATGATGAAACTAGCTTAAAACGAAAGGTGAATAGCTAGTCTTAGCATTTTCATGCATCATCCTGATCTTTTTTTATCTTTTATTTCATACTATTCAGCTGGAAAATCCAACGGATGAATCCTCAATGAAAAAAATTCGACAAGACGGAAGTATTGAGGCTTTGCTTTCCCCAAATGGCAATCTCAATGACGTTCCTAGCAGTATAGGAGTTGATCCTGGTCAGGAAGAATTCAATCCACTAGATTATGAAGAAACAGCTTCTCCCTCTACCGAGGCAGCTACTAATGATATCTACGGAGCTAGGTTTACACAATTTCTCTATTATTATTTAAATGAATATTTCATTGTTGATACTACGTCAATTATACTTAAAAACTATTCCTTTGTAACAGTTTTTTTTGTATTGTTTCATTTACAAGTGTTCCTGAGGAGGGCAAGGTGACGGATACAACCTCGTTGACTAAGTTAGAAACTTGCTCTTCAAGAGATTCGACTAAATCAGTGGAACCAAATGAATCTTTGCCTCCTTCCGTAATTGAGACAACAGAAAATATTGTACAGGAAAGACATTCAGCAGAAATAACGGAGCTTACAGATTCGGAGGAGCCCCTTGGCACTGAGGAAGCCGGAAAGAAAATAAAATGGGACTGTGGGCAACACTTTAGTGATCGGAGTGATCAAAATACTGCCAATGCAGCTGGAGTACAAGACTCTGAACAGCCTCTTCAATCTACATCTCAGAATGATGTTGTCACACCTGCTGATGAACCTGTTTCGTCACCTTCGATAAGAAACAGGTGCATGTATGGGAGTACATGCTACAGGTGGGTTATTTATATTTGTTGGTTTTATATTACGCTCTACCATTACCATAATATCTATTTTGTGATCCGAGGAAAAGCATTGTCACAGACCGGAGGTATTTTTGTGTGAAATTTTTAAAGATTCATGATGATAGATGCGAAAATTGTGTTTCAGGAAAAACGAGGAGCATAAAGCACAGTTCAGCCATCCTGGGGATCCGGATTACGAAACTTTGGACAACAGACCAGAATGCCCTTTCGGGATACGATGTTACAGGAAGAATCCACAGCATAAAAAAGACTTTAAGCATACTATCAGGCGGAGAAGACGACCCCAGACACCGATACGTGCAAAAACTCCCGATCAAACTTCCGCCACAGATCATTCATCCTTTGAGGAATCTATAGATGAATCAGAATACGAACCTTCCTGGTGTACGGATAGTTCTGACGACGTAAAAAGTGATTGGGACGATAAATCAGAAATCTAATATAAATTATGGTATATCGATTGTGGTTTTTAAATTGTTAGTGCTGGTGAATAAATCGTACAAGTATATTTTGTTAATAAATATCGAATTTTATCTTTAACAAAGTACTATTTTTTGCATCATTATGATTTGCAGCTAATTTTATAGAGTTCAAAGAATATTTCTCATTTTAAACTGGTTGGATAGGTAAATGGAATGAAAATTATTGACAACTCCAATTGATCATTATACTTTTTATACAAAAAGATATAAATGTTTATTAAGATACTAATCTGGTCACAATTTATTTTTATACTATTTACGTGTCAATGGAGAGATGAAGTAGGTGACACGGTTCTTATATAGAATAATTATATCTGACTATATACTTAAAATCGAGATAACTGGTATAAGTTGATAAGATTTTTAGCAAATTGCGATTATCTTATATAGTACATCATATGTCTAAGAATTTGCCATTTCTTGATTTAAAACGGCTGATACCCTTCGTCATCTTCAGCTGCGTATTCGTTTGATGCTCCTATAGCGACATCGGCAAGCATATGCTTGGGTATTTCAGATCCTCGAACTTTCACAGTGTAGCAAACATTTTCCATTTTGATTAAGCTTTGCTTCAAGGTGTAGAGCTTTCGGTTTATCTCTTTACCCGAGGAACCAACGCAGCCCAAGAAACCTATGTAAATACTCCTAACAAAATTACAGGTCTGAAAACAGCTCGCTATGTCTCCTGTTCCCAAGTTGTTTATACATTTTCGCATTAGTTCTCCAGTAAGATCTGCTATACCTAAGATATACTCGTGAGGAGTTAGCATGGTCTTTATTTCTCTGATAACGGCAACCTCCTCATCAGGTGGGGCCTCGTTATCAGAAGATTCTTTAGGTTTAACTGGAACATTGTAAGTCAAAGAACTTTCCAGCTCCTGCCAGTCATTCAATTTATTACTTTCCAGATACTGATAGAAGGTAACAGCCTCTATATACTCCTGAATGCCAGACGTATAGGCTCGCAGATACTGAAAAGGATTTTGCCCATCTAATTCATGAGCGATGCTTTTGAAAAGAGTTTTAGCCAATGTATCGAGCCTCGTTTTAGCCTCTCCTAGGATAGCTTCTCTCTTACTTTCCTTATCGAACGTGTGAAGAAGGAATATTATTCTTTTAGACTCGATAGTCACGTCTCGACTTAGTTTTACTATCGCTTCATAACGATCGTGTTTACTATCCAGCTCGGCGGCGTATCCTCGAAATTGTTTTATTACCAGGGAATTTTCGTTAATACTCTCGAGAACCTCTCGCCCTTTGTCACCAACCAGTACTTTGTTTTTATGGCCGTAATTATGACCCCGATTTTTTCTACCCCCACCGGACGATCCTGAAATGTATTTTACTTTGTTATTACAGCTGAGAGGTTAAATTCGTATCAACAATAGCGAGCGTGCTTTTGACGTTTGGGGAAAGCTGTTCGTAATGTTTGTCAAACATCGTTGTTACGTTTTTGTAGATACGAAATCAAACAACAAGAAAGGCTAGCATATCGTCCAGACAATATCATCGTTATTTACCTCTGCCGTGCGACATCGTTTTAATATAATACGAGACACTCGAAATTTTTATTCGAGCTAGAACCTAGCAGACAGCCATTAACAGCTGAGTGGACTTTGATAACTTTGTGATCCAGTTGCGGATATTTTATTAAAAAAGAATAACAATCTATGGGATATGTCGGTGTTTTTTAACTCGTATTTTCCCTCGTTAAAGATTACGAATTATAACTTGACAAATAAATGTTTGTTGACCTAAAATGTCACCGGTCTATTTCCCGTATTTCCAATCGCGGTGTTATCATTGGACCAGGGGATCCATCATTAAACGAGGGGGGTATAACACGGCGTTCGATTCGTTATTTCCGTCGTATCTGTCGTGCCAAGTGTCAGACGACGTGGCCTGTAAAAACATGGCGGTTATAACGCTCCCTAATAACTCAACGAAACTTATAGAAGACTGATAAATAATATTGCGCTGACATGCGGTGAATCGTTTACACCCAACAGCGTACATATCCACAGAATTAAACACCGTATACGGTACACATCTAGACTCGTTACTCTGAACTTTTCATTAACCCTACGAAATGGGGCTGTGCAAGTGTCCGAAGAGGAGAGTTACAAATCAGTTTTGTTTTGAGCACCGTGTAAACGTCTGCGAACATTGCATGGTCACTAATCATCCTAAGGTAATAATTCCTGCTTTATTATTAAGTTATTGTTATCTCAACGCTCGGTTTCACGAACATGCAATTTTCAGTATGACTGGGATCCCCTCGCACTCTTAATTAACAATCAATTAAATTTACGTTGCAGTGTGTAGTTCAGTCTTATCTTCGATGGCTTAGGGACAGTGACTACAGTCCAGCCTGCACTCTCTGCTCTGGAGCATTGACAGATGGAGATTGTGTTAGGCTGACTTGCTACCATGTTTTTCACTGGGCCTGTGTCGATGCTTATGCAAGAAATTTACCAGCCACAACAGCTCCCGCTGGATACACATGTCCAACTTGTGGGATCGCCATATTTCCACAACCGAATCTTGTTTCCTCAGTTGCTGATGTCTTGAAGGAGAAATTAGCTGGAGTTAATTGGGCAAGAGCTGGGCTTGGTTTGCCACTGGTCAGTTAGTTTCTTGTTTAATTAGTTTTTAGATGGCTTAGTACATATGCTTTTTCTTTTCTCATATTGGCGTTTTATTTTCACCATTAAAAATTGTCATTTAAAATGGATTTTGTTCCAGTTGAGCGACGATAGAGAGCAGAAACCTGTTCAGGAAAGGAAAGTTTCAGTCACAGAGATATCAGCTTCGTATCAAAGCCACACTACTACATCTTCGCCGAGTATAGCTACTCCCCGGACAAGCAGTAATGTGAATTCAATAAATTCTGGGTTGAGCAACAGCAGTAGCAGCAACAGTGGCATTCATTCAGCAGCACAGAAATCTGGCCCCCCTTATTCCGTTGTTAATGTTGAACCTTCAATGCCATTTTCTAATCAAGCTGCTAAAAAAGTATTCGAAGCTTACGATGATCCTAAAGACGTGTCTTACGATCACGACGAAAATAAATATCAGAGAAAATCTGCTATTGAATGGTTTTTGAGATGGTGGAAATTAATTTCCCGAACTCCGGCTAGGAGGCGAAATGCTTCTGGGTCATTGTACAAACGATATGTTATGGTCTCTGTACTTTTGCTTATAGCATTCGTTGGTTTAATTATAGTTTTTTCATGGCTTGGTAGAATAGCTACAGACGGAGATCCGAGTTTTGATGTAAACAGAAATACTTTGATAAGAGTGGAGGGCAGGCAGGAATAGGATATTCTTTGTTAATTCATGTATAAGATTCTAAAATATTGCGTAGCTAAACGTAACAAAGAGTCAATAACGTTAGATTTATTTTACGTGTATATTTATGTATGTCTGTATATGCATACCTACCTACATATAGTAGCTGTATATGCATACATACATATAATAATAAGCGGTGTGATTGATATAGGAACAAGGTGTCATCTTTTCATTGTTAAATATCAAATAAAGTCCACGACTGCGGATAATGATTATTTCATATGTTTTTAACGTTAATTAATTATTTTTAATATTATAATTAATCATATAATGATATAGAAAAATAAATTGTATATTTGCAATAATTTTTTCCGTTGTAACACATACATATACATTAATGAAATCGACAAAGTATATTGTATATATATTCCCATGTAAATTTAATTTCATCTTCTATTTGATGGTTACTATTACAGACATGTTATTTACATTTTATTGAAACGAGATCGAGGAAGTTAAAGAATTCGTTAATGAATGTTAAATAAATCAAGTTTGAGTAACACTACGGTCACGACGTAATCTTGATGATCTTTGAAAGATCGTGATACAAAAATAGTCGTTGGTTGACCGTGGAGTGGCTAGAATAACTTTAAATAAAATCAAAGACGTATTTGTAATTGAAATCGTACGTTCTGTAGCTCAGCAGCTACAGGAGCTCATGAAATATTAAAATGTTTACGAAATTACTGATATATATTCTGCACTCTGTAGAGACGAAACGGATGTAGAAAAAAAAAAAAAATACAAGAAACAGATTGAGAATGATAGAAGAAAAAAAATAATGAAAAAGGAAAAAATTCCTGACTCGAATAGAATATTATAAGTCATTGGATTTCATCTACTCAGCAACGCAAAAATCGCATCGATGATCATACATATTACCTATTGCCGGTTTTTACGCGCGGTCAGCCTAATCGTCACACGTATATCGTGCAACGAGGGATTTCAACAAATATCAAAAAAAGTATATATAACAATACGTTATCATTGACTCGATTTCATTATACATAGGTATATAATAATAATTGCCATTGCAACGATACGATTTTTTTTGTAACGTGAGTCGTAAGAGGTCCTTCGTATGCATGTAACATAGTACAGTGTTATACCAATACCGGTATACCTATGTAATACGTTACATACATACGTATAAATGGAATTTCATGAATGTATTTAGATCGTCGGGGATGACATCGGTGCGGGAACTTTGGTGGTGGAGGGGGCAAACCAGGAATGCTATCGGGACCAAAGTCCCGGACCACCTTGCAGACGTGGATGTACGGCCGTCGATTCGCCTGCTCGTTGTGATCCCGTAAATAAATTATAGCGATGAGAAACGGGGCGTCCTTAGGGAAGCTGCGGACCTGGACTAAAAGACTATACTTCAATACCTTTACACTCGGATTTGGAAGTACGGCCGGTCTTATGTGCCTCTACGACAGTGGTCATAAGTTTTTTGCCACCACATTGACTGTTCTGGGCTTGGGTAAGTTTTATCGCTTTAATATTATACACAGTTTTTTTTTCATTTTATTTTATGTTTTCTTAACTCGTTCTTCTTCTTCTTCTTCTTCAGGAACCGCTTATCTCTACTGGAGGAATGCAGCGCGGGCAGTAATCCGGTCTAATCATGCGGTGATCGTAACAGGATGCGATTCGGGTCTTGGTTACAGCCTGGCTCTTCACTGTCGCTCCCTAGATGCGGCGGTAATCGCGGGTGTCCTTCAACCCGATGGTCTCGGAGCTAGGGACTTGACACGAAATGGGATAAATGTTATCCCCTTGGACGTTACTAGGAGCGAAAGTATAGCGAAATTTGGAATTTACGTACGCGAACTGATGGCTAAAGAAAATCTAGGTAATATTTCGATACAACGATCGCGGAGATGGTCATAGAAAATGAATTTCTTATCTTTCAGTTATTCGCGCCCTGGTTAACAACGCTGGAGTTATGATATTTGGCGAGTTTGAATGGCAAACCGACGATCAAACACGGCGACAAGTTGAAGTCAATCTTTTGGGTACTATGAGAGTCACAAAGGAACTTATGCCCATCATCAGGACCATGCAGAGTAGAATTATCGTCGTTACTAGCCACTGTTCGAGCCAACCGTTGCCCGGAGTTGCCGCGTATGCGGCTACTAAGGCTGCTGTTTCCGCATGGGCTACAGCACTGAGATTAGAAGTTGCCAAATACGGGATAGACGTTATCTGCTTCGTCCCAGGTGAGTTTATATATCATTAGAAGTAATAATTCAGATCTATGTCCGAAACATGATCGCGTATTATAATTATTTATTATTATTTCAGGATCTTTTACTCGGGAGAGTAACTTGCTGGCTAGCCAAAGCGATCATTTTTTGGCAATGGGTTCAGCGATGACCGAAGAAACGAGAAGTTTTTACGGAAATTATTTCACGCGGTATAGTAAATATCTGTCTGGAATTTCGAGAGAAATTTTACCTCAGAAATTAGAGAATCGACTACTTTACGATATTTTTGACGGAGCGTTGATGGACGTTCACCCCCGAGCTGTCTATAAGTATGTTTTATTTTCTACAATTTTTATAATTTCTAATTCCTGCGATATCTTCGATTTGTTAACACATAATAATATGCAATACCCACTATCTGCTATTCATTTTTTCAGATGTGAGCCTTGGAGGTACACCTTTTACCATTTCCTATTCAGGACTACACCTTTGTGCATTCGGGATCGTTTGGTCGAGAAATTCATGATGATGCCGAGATGGAAGGAGCCGAGGGAATTGGACGTTTCGATTTCTGATCCGGCAACGCCGAAGCTCGTCGAGTCCGACAAAGTAGACTCTTCGCTGATAGATGAAACTTCTGTTGAATCGATACATTTAAATCCTGAAAATTCTACGTTAGCAGAAAAAACTGATCTAAAACCATTGAAGAAAGGCAGTTCGTTTAGGTGACGTTTTTTAACTACATAAATTTTCGAATCTATCATCTTCTTTGCTGGATTCAGATAAAAATTTATTGTTTTAGAAGACTCTCTCGTATTAATGACATATAATTTATCGCTATTTGTAAACTGCTGTTATTGTTTCCTCTTTAGTTGAATTATACTGCAAAAACACATCCCGTTTGTCGAACACTCGAATTTATAGAAATTAATGATTTGCAGATATAATTTGTATGAAAAGTTTAATTTACTATAAAAGAAAAATTTTCACGTATAAATTATCAACTTTATGTATTATTTTTTATTCAAGCAGCCTTCTGTCTCGTTATAACAGTTCGATGTGCATAATGTATAATATTCGCGCGACTTAACGATAAAAAAACCCTCCTGGTTAGATGTTTTACTTGATATTCTTCGTTATTACAACGATAAGTATTAAAATACTTCAGGGTTCATCTTGTTTTTCCTTCACCGGTTTCTTTCCCCGTTTTGTCCTGCTGCAAGGCCATTTGAACCATTTTGACGGACGTTGGGGAGGCGTTTGTATCTTGGTGTTCGACTCTTCGTCGGCTACCATTTCCCGTTCTATAAATTATTATAATATGAGCATTTTCAGGTCGATACCGAAGCCCGAAGAAATCGATGCTCAGGATCTTCTCACCGATTTTTTTTTCCAAAAACTATGACTCAAAACAAACATTTTCAGACCAATATTGACGCGATAGAAAAAAAAATAAACTTTTTTGGGCTTTCGTTTTGACGTGGAAAAGCTCAGATAATAAATAAAATCGAAAAGTATTTCTCTCTCGTAAAAATGTTTACCTCGAGCAAGTGGCATATCTACGTCTCTCCAAGGACAAGGAGTACGAATCACGTCGATCGCTAAATCATCTACGACGGTTCGCCAGTCTTGATCAAGCTTGGGGTCCCTTACATCCTTCGAGTTACAGCTTCCTTGGGGACATTTCGATTCTTTAAATTCCTCTTGTTGTCGTGGTCGGATATCCTGCACCTTCTCTCGCTCCTTATCTCGCAGCTCCGTCTTTTCGGTTTCGTTCAAAAATAATTCGGGTAAGTATTTCCGCAATGAGAAATCACGGGGTGATACGTCAACGTAGTTATCGCTTGGTGTGAATAATGGCTCTGCCGGTCTTTCTGTATTCATCGAAAGTACCAAATAAATTCTTTTATACATAAAATAAATGTATAATTCGTGATAATCTACCTTTCCCGGGGATCCAAGTATTCATTATTTCTTTCGGTGTTAAATTATGATCATTTTTCGATACTTTTCTCGGTGGGTATTCGAACCGTGAAGAAGAAGAGGTTGATAACAAGCGGGAAGCCGTTGATTCGAGTTCGTTGTAACTTTCGTAAAATTGAATTGTCGATTCCGCGTATGGTTCTAGTTCGTAGACGGTTGATTGTCTCCGTAAATGACACCTTGTGCACGTTTTCTTTGAAACAGGAGCTGGTTTGTACATGATCGTTTCATTTTCGGTGGGAACAACCATTTGCGTACCTTTTTCGTATCTTTTTTTTGAATAACAATTACAAGTACGCAGATTCTGATCTATCGTTGTCTGCGTTGATTTGCAAGAGCGAGAATACCGATCCCCGCGTTTCGTGTTCGCCATTACTATATCCATACTTCATTAACGTAAGGGTGTTGGGAAAAAAAATACGTTCGTAAAATACCGAGAAACTTTGTTTTTCGCCGTTTTCGAGGCAATGCAACTAAAAACAATGTATTTCTAATTAATGATAAAGCGGACAGATATCATAGTGCGCCTTATTGATGGTGACCCGTGATGCAATCTTGTAGTTCAACCGACTTTATTTGGCTTCAGGATTGATTTAGTAACAATTCTGAATTATAAAAATGAACTAAATTATCAATGTAACGTTTAATTGGCTTTATAGTATCTTTAAATCGTCATATCTTCGTCAGTCAATGCAGGGAGTCAGAGATTTGCTGTAATCAAGATTCAAAGGCCTCCCGCCTCCCAGTTTGCGGCAAAAGTAGTTCACAAAATTAGCACCGAAGTGTCAAGATAGAACGCCACATTCCGGACGATTAGTAATGCCATCTTACAAAGTGTTAGGGAACTGGAAACTGTCACAATGTTTATTCCTAACCTCTGATACGTCAAATATGATTGTTGTACTTTGATCCAAAGTCCACTCGCCTTGCCTGTAACAATAGCTGGATTATCCATAATCAAGAACGTGACGATATTTAATTATCATTACCTAAGAGGTCAGTGAATCAGTCTAATTGAAAAATGGGGAATCGATCCAGCCTACTCTTGCGTGAGGAAGAAATTGCGCAAATTCAAGATGCCACCGGGTGTAAGTAGATGAACAGAAATCCTAATACAACTTGTAACAATTAAATATCGTATAAAAACATTGTTTAAAATCCATTTACGACATGTTTCTATATCTTTTAAAACAAAAATTGCAGTGCTTTTGCGCTTGTTTATTTCCAGTTAAAATTAAACGAAAACTTTAAGCTTATTGTTACCTTCTCTTTGCTCATAAGCACGATTTTAGTTTGATAATATATTAGTTCTACTTTCCTCAACGATTGAGGATATCATTTGTATTCGCAGTTACGCCAAACCAAATAGAGAGGCTTTACAGTAGATTTACAAGCTTGGATCGTGGGGACTGCGGAACTTTGAGCCGCGAGGATTTCCTCAGAATTCCTGAGCTGGCGATTAATCCCCTTGGCGACAGGATAGTCAATGCATTTTTTGAAGAGGGTGGCAGCGACAGGGTTAACTTTCTACAATTTATGCAAGTCTTAGCTCATTTCAGGCCCATCAAAAAGAACAGCCCTAATCGACTGAATTCCAGGCAAGAGAAATTAAAATGTGGGTAACAGTTATAATTGGGAATAATCTAACATTCCACATAGTATTTCCATGGTTGTTAGCCATTTATAACTTAGTTTAATCAATTTACAGTCTGGACAAATTGTCACTTTGCTTTGGGTTCCACGTAATGAAATTTAACGATAATTACATACCTTCCAGTTGCCTTCAGGATGTACGATTTAGACAGCGATGATTTAATTTCAAAGGAAGAACTGCTCGCGATTCTACACATGATGGTGGGAGCCAATATAAGGTGAAAGAGAAATTTCAATCTTTGTAAAAATTATTTTTTCTTCAGGAATCTATTGACTAATTTATTTTTTTTACACTTTTACAATTTATTTTATTATATATTTGATTTCAGCGAGGAACAATTGACTAGCATTGCCGAGAGGACGATAGTAGAGGCGGATGAAAACGGGGACGGAATGATATCATTTGAGGAGTTTTCCAAAGCATTGGAAAGAACGGATGTTGAACAAAAAATGTCTATTAGATTTCTCAGTTAGAAATACTTCGTTTTTATATCAGAAGCACAGAACACGTTAGATTACTTATTTAATAGAGTAATTACACTGTTCCAACTACGATGCGACAATTTATTACTTAATTTAAATAGATCAAGTATTATACTGGTACTTTTCACAATTCCTATAAAGGGTTCGAATTAGCAATGATACCTACGGGTTAGATTATTTGCATGAGCTTTAATTTAAACTCGTAAATTAGCAGAAAGTAATTATAAGTTATTCTCTAAGGTGTAGATAAGTTAGAAACAATTAGGCATCTGTTTTTTATTCCTAAATACATTTTTCTTTTGTGTATTTACGGTGGTGTGGTTAGTTGAGAAGAATATCAAGTATGTTACTTGTAATAATTTAGGATTGGTGAGAATCTAAGTCGTTTTGAATAAAATTAAAGCAGATGTTAGAATTAATAATTTAGTTTTAAGATATGAATGAATTATCTGAACGAGGTATGTAAAAGTTTTATTCTGGCCCACCGTGTAGACAACATGTGAATAGCAGAGTACCTAATTTTTATACGGATAATTTTAGTGCTTAATTTTTGTAGTAGAAAAATTAACAGCCAGTATTGGAACCTTGAATTGTCAACTGTTTGCAACAATATTGTACAATAATAATGAAATTCTTTTACTGTAATTGTATACGTATAGGTATACGTAAATCTAAGTATTCTCACAAAATATTTTGTATGGAATTAGAACAATAACCGCCGGTCTAGCTTGATTGGATACTTTCTTCCCTTTCGATCCCTATACATATAAGAAAAATCGATGTGCAATAACAATGCCATTAAAACACAACAAAATAATATTTGTTTCATTTTGTACTTTTTTTTAAGTTAGTATTGAAAAACATCACGATAAAACTGTACTTATTGTCCATACGTTATTTCCATATTTGTTTATTACAGAAATCTTGCTTACAGCTTGACAAAAAAGCATATCTATTATTAGCCGTGGTTTATAGTTTATCTTATTTCAAACTCATTAAAGTTCTCATTGAACTTTAGTTATGTATTATAGATTCTCAATTTCAGGATAATGCGCTTAATCAACTGCGGAATCGTTAATATCGGGGAATGAATTTTTATTCAAACATCTTACGATGATAATTAATTGATAAATATTACGATGCGGAGAATTCAAACAGATTGCCGCCAGAAATTAGTTTACAGGGTGAAAGATGGTAGCGCCATCTAGGATAGACGTGACAATTACGTGTACCATGTTGCACGCAACCCGTGCTACATTCCTGTTTCACGGGTTACGTGCAACATGGTACACGTGGTTGTCACGTCTATCCTAGATAGCGCTACCATCTTTTAGCCCCGTAAACGAATTTCGGACGGCAATCTGTTTGAATTCTCGGCATCGTAATGTTTATCGATTAATTATCCTTGTGAGATGTTTGAATGAAATTTCATTCCCTGATATTAACAATTCCGCAGTTGATTAAGCTCATTATCTTAATATAGAGAAGCTATAATACGTAGCTAAAGCTTAATGAGAACTTTGATGAGTTTGAAAGTAGATAAGCTATAAACCACAGCTCAATTAAAATCAGAAGATGAAATGATGATAATAATGGATATACTTTTTTGTCAGGCTATAAACAATATTTCTATAATAAATAAATATGGAAATAATGAATATACAATATGGAACAGTTTTATCGTGATGTTTCAACTGAGTATGTTTGTATGTATGTAATTAAAGACAAAGTAACGTGCATGAAGCCATGTATTCATGCATGCATGCTTGTATGCTGAAAAATTCTTCCGCCAAAAATTTCAGCAGACCTCCTCGGCTCAGATGTTCTCCTGATACCAGGAGCAATTTTTCGACTTAAAATTCCGAAAACTCTAAATTTCGTAAGATAATGAGCGATGCAGAGAGACACATCTATACGAATGCATGCCTGCTTAGACATATGCTCCCGATTCTTCCCGCCAAAAATTTCAGCACACCTCCTCGGCTCAGATGTTCTCCTGATACCAGGAGCAATTTTTCGACTTAAAATTCCGAAAACTCTAAATTTCGTAAGATAATGAGCGATGCAGAGAGACACATCTATACGAATGCATGCCTGCTTAGACATATGCTCCTGATTCTTCCCGCCAAAAGTTTCAGCACACCTCCTTGGGTCAGATATTCTCCTGATACCGGGAGCAATTTTTCGACTTAAAATTTCAAGAAATCTAAATAACGTATCCTTAATACAGGAAATAAAGTGTGACAGGAAAGGAAAGGTATAAAATAAGGATGCAATCTTTCGTTGGTATATCTCAGAATTTATTTCTGCATCAATAATACAATAATACTCATTGTCGAATACAAACAATTCACAATTATTTTTAGAAATTAACCATGTATCCATTACAATTGATCCAGTTTCTTTACTTGCTTTCTGGCATACAAGTTATCATTGATAGTCTTACTTCCGCCGAATATTATTTAGAACGAAGGGGGAAGCATTCTCTCTGATTATCGATACATACTCAGAAAGTGAAAATTAATATGAAAAAACATCTTTCGGGATTGTCAACTCGCGTGATTTGAGAAATACGAATTTCTAAAGCGATTCAAATTCCTACTCGGGGAAAAAATGTACGAGGATGTTTCTTGGATCGTGCGAGTTGACATCCTCGGAAAATTGTTACACAAACAAACACTCGGTCAACTCTCATTTCGTGAAATTTTTGTGTTAATGTTATGTATATGTGTGTTTTAATATATGAACCACATTTATATTACAATAATAATATACTATCCGATATACATAATTTTACGAAAACTGTAGTAAGTCACTGAAATATTAGTAGGAAAAATCTTTCTTCCTCAATAAGTTCGTTGTTTGGTTTGTGACACCATCTCTGCGTCCAAAGTAATTCTCTTCAGATACCTGTCGATCGTATCTCGTTAACGCTGTCCCCATACGATCTCTTTGATGCCACAAGGGCTAATGACTCTGCGACACATGTTCTTACCCTAGAGTCCATGCCGGACGGACGATACGGACATGTTCAGACTCTGATTAAAGTTTCTTCACTGGTAACAGAAGAACGAATTTTATAACATTGGTAAAACGATTCCGTAGATTATTCAACAAAATGGACGGAAATGATCTTTTTTTCTCTCACTGAGAACATTGTCTATTTTGCGACAACTACTTTGCATTCGTAGTATTCCTTTTGAGATGCCTGTTAGTCGTATTCCGTTAACATAGCCCCCCTCCAATCTCTTTGACGCCACGAGGGCCACTGACCCCGCGAGAGAAAGTGAAGCTATTCAAGTTCAAGGTCAGTGCTATCCTCACCAACAGGGTCTGAAATGGTATCGCCATCTCACAGTCGAACTATTTTTTTTTGGCAGATACCGATCCTATCGGCAGATGTAGTCCGTCACTACGAACGCGAGATAGCGATACCATTTCACACCCCGTTGACGAAGAAAGTGACGACCTTGAACTTGAATAGCGGGACTTTTTCTCGCGGAGTCAGCGGCCCTCGTGGCGTCAAAGAGTTCACATAGGGAGGCGGGAGGGGAGGATGGGAGGGAGTGGGTGTGTTACGTTAACGAAATGCAACTATCGCTATGTCACGTACGTCTGAATAGCAAAATCAGAGACTGGGCCCCAAATGATGGCGGATTTACCTTCGCACCCTCCTCGCAGTGTTCCTCCACGCAACGTGTGCTCCATCCCTATAATTCCTACGTCGTGTCTACAACCCTCTCTTTGGCCCAACTCCCCTCGTTTGTATACTTATTGGTAGTTTATGCTCCGTCCCTTTAATTCCTATGTCCGTGGCATACCATTACCCGCTGTCCATACCTCTGTACCTATCTTTACTCATTGGCAATCCTGCTGATCAGGAGATAAGTTCTGCCGTCGATAACGCTACGATGTGTTCTTAACACCGGTCGAACCTCGACTGTCTGGTGCTGCTATTGGGGATTACACGGCAAGGGAATGAAGTTTATTTCAGAATCGACGATAGGGCGAGCTACGAGTGCCTCCAGGACTCGGAACATGGGGTCAGGGGAATAGGAGTCTCTAGTCGGGTGGTAGGTATTGTGGCGACTGGTCGGAAATGTGTGTAACCAGTAGCATTTGACGTCGTGTATGTATACCTACCTACCTTCCTACCTACCTACCTACGTACAGGAAAAAGCAGCAATGCATTTTAAACACCGATTAACAAACATGTGATTACTGAATGAAACTTATATTTAATGCAATATAGTAAAGGTTATTTAAAATATTAAAATAAAAAATCACAAAAACAAAAATAAATACGTATATAAAATATATCGTGATTTGACGTGATTTTGAACAAGTGTTTATAATTTAGAAATAAAACTGGATTCAATTTAATGCCCGATATTTTCAACCCAACAACACCATGGTTGCTAAGCACTTTACTCAGGGTGAGTTTACTGTAATAATTTTCACAAAGAAAACCTTCGCTTGACATTATAATTTCATAAAACATTATTACACCGATATACTGATATGCCTTTAGTATTTAACAAAGACGGCAGCATAAACTTCGAGAGAATTCTCATTAATATTCCGTAACTGTTCCTCCGGCGACTGTCAATTTTGTCAAGGGTGGATCTCTGCAGCGCTCTAAACGCCGCAGTCGAATACAGGCGTTTTCTCTATCTATTTTCATTTATTTTTCAACAATTAATATTAACAACAAGAATGATAAAATAACAACGGAATATTGTTGCGTTCGAAAATCTCTCAGACAACATTAATGATTAAATGCTTTATGACAGTTTGATAATGTAGTTGATAATAAATCAGAATAAATGCATTTTGTTTTTTTAAATTCATTATATTATTATAAAGTTTTTTTGAACAAAGAAACGACGACAAAAGATTTTTGAAATTCACTAATGCTATGATCGGCTGATATGTATGGAGAGATCCAGTAATCCCCTTTTATGAATGTATATATATTTGGTAGAAACAGCTGTCAACGTCTGAACGCAATCCCCTCCTTATTACAGTATACCCATAGCATATTATAGCATGTATAGCCATATAGCCCGGACCACCGAAACCATAAGGACACACGCGCCTGCTGCACGTCTGCATACTGGCTATGAAATAAAAACCATAGCTATGAATTTTTAGTTTCTTTGTTTGTATTTTATGAAAACCTGTTTATTTTTACTCCTGACCTATTTTTTCCGAACGAGTATATGTATAGGTATACACCCCGGATATACTTGGTATTTATTGTACATGTGATGAATCTAATCGTTTTACTACAATCATTGAGAATTTATGCTATTAAATGAAAAAAAACTACAAAACAGATTTTTTGGTATTCGTATTATTTTGGAAAACACGTGCCATGCCGCTACATGTGGATGCAGAATAGTTTTTTGAATGAGTAATCATTTACGAAATAATTCGTCAGATATTACTATAGTGACTCCGCGTCATTACGAAGATACGGGTTCTCCGCATTTCATTCATATATTTAAAGTAAACGGTTTCGTTCTTCTATATCGCCGTTATTATATGCTCTTGTATATTCTATAGTATGTATGCGTGAATTTATGTATCTATATATGTATTTACACATACCTGGTAGTTTAAGTAAGAGTGTGACTCACTACAAACGCACTCACGAAATTCCGGGGATTCCCCTTCTAGGATGCTGCGTGTGTATAACTCGAGTGTAGAGCGTAGTGAGTGACTCACTAGAAAATATCAATAGCTGATCCCTCGTACCAACTTTCGGGTATATACTCCCTCCCCCTACTGCCACCTCTTTATGACTCTCCCACAAGATCTTACCTGAGATATGTATTATACCTGCTATGTACTGTATTGTATAGGTTCGAAAAATAATATTTATATTCTTCCTTCTTGACTGCCTGTTGCGCTGCACAGATATATATGTCTTATACAGAGAGAAGTAAAGTAACGATGTGTACATAGATACTAGAGATAGAAAAAAAAAAAAAAAAATGGAATTTTTTTAGAAACATTGCTTCTACACCTTTTGAAGAGATAATTGTATATAGGAACTATCATTAAAAAAAAATATATATGATAGTAGTACATTTTTAACGTCGAATTTTTAGAACGTCCTGGTGCAACAGCAGTTGTGCACACGCTGGTCGAAGATCTGAGAATGAAGAAGTAGAAGGCAAATGCTTATTCTCCGAATAGAACTTACTTCCCTAAATATAAACAGAGATTTTCAAAGTAAACATTAAGAAGCTGCGTAAGATAAATGCTGTCAAGGTTTCTTGGATGGTTTTTTTCATTCTTTCTTTCTTTTGGGGTATCTATATTATAGATATACAAGTATTATAGTTATACAAAAAAAAAAAAAATAAAAAAAAAGAATATAATAATCTGTATTATATGTATGTGAATTTATAATAAAATTATATATTAAATAACTGTATACGACAATAAATATTATATATACGAGTTGCGAAATAATAGAAAGATAATTAAAAACTACATATATAATTTTCTCATGTATATATTCTGTAATATGTATATGTGTAAGAATGATGATAAAAATATTGATAATCGTGGAAATGATAATAATAATAATAATGACGAGAAGAACAATGATCATAATTCTTATTGCAGATGATTGTAAAAGGGCTCCGTACACGTATTATACATATACATATTACATACATATATACATTGTAGAATATAAGCGATATAGCCCGCACACGTACTACATACATACCATAACCATATACTTGCAAAAAAGATTATGCATGCACCGCGCGGATGTCTTTCCGGTATGTATATAGCGAAGCCGTGCGCGTTCGATTATTACGAACTATTAACTAGCTCTATCACACGTCGATGCGGGGGTTTAAATAACAAAACAAAAGACAGAAAGAAAGAAAGGTGTAGAAAATAAATAACAAGTATTAAGATTTACGTCAGCCGGTTCCGGTTATCGAATTATTTTTTTTTTATTTTTGTCTTCAGTTTAATATATTTATTTCACGCTGCACCACCCGGTGCGCTATAAAGTATATTCATTTTTTTTTTTTTTTTTTCGTTTTTTTATTTTTACATATACTGTATTAATTATTGTCGGTTAGTCGGTTGGTTGATTATAACAGTCTATAGTATAGGTTTGAGGTGTTCGTTAGTTCGTTAGTTAGTTCGTTAGTTTGCATCAAGTCAAGTTAAGTAGTAAGTCTCAGGAAACGGATGGAGATCTGAATCTCTAGATAAGAGAAGTCAAAGCCGCATAAAACCGAGAAAGAAAGAAAAAAAGAGAGAGAGAGAGAAAGAGAGATAAATGAAAATACGAACAGTCGTTTATGCACACTAATACCACGCACGTCATTTTATATCAAACGGTATATCATCAACGACAAAGAAAGAAAGTAAAAAGAAAAGGGAAAATTTAGAAAAAGAAAAAAAGAGAAGGAAACAATAAACATAATGGTAAAGAGGTATAAGCGTTGGATAAGTATAAGGTAGAAGAAGAATTATATTGTGCGCAGAGAAACTCTCGACAGTCTTTTGTTTCCCTCGCGACATTTTCTTCCCCCTTTCTTTTTTATTTACCTCAAATTTCTTTTTTTGTTTTTCTCTCTTCTTTTTTTGGTTCTTTTCTTTTAATTTATACCCAACAGCTCTCGTCCGTCCCTATCCCCTCATACCTCGTTCCTGCCGCAGGGTATTTTAGTTACCTACTGCAAACTACCGACACGCGCCGAAGTAAGTAAAGGAATAAGAAGAAGAAGAAGAACCAAGCAAGCCATCTGCCACAGGTGCAAGCGTTATACACCACGCGTTTCTTCTTTGGTTTCTGAAGCGTGTGCGGGACTGGCTGCTCATCTCTATCTATTGCTGCAACGTTAGCCACCTGCAGTACGCCTTATTATTTGACTCGAAGTTTTTTTTTTTTTTTTTTTTTTTTTTAATATACAAATTTGTCTTTTTCATCTAACGGATGTGGTTATGCATATCCCGATGAGTATAAGGACATCCTTTTTTCGTTATCCAATATTAAAAGGGGAATTACGATGAACACATCGCGTCGTGTAGTATGTAAAACGGAGAAAACAAAAAAACCTATCTGATCAAACTCATCGCTATTCAAAAGACACATCCTCAACTCGTAATATAACATAAATATAATATTAGTTTCCTTATCTGTTACAGGCTCAAGGCCCGAGATGGGGGTATCGGATATGACGGTGATTAGCGACATAGACGAGACTGGAATAAACAGGAACTTGCAGGTCCGATACCAACGGGACCAAATATACGTATCCTAAAATACATGATATACAGATACACTGAATCATATAATTTGAACATTATTTACTCTCTTAGCTGTATATATATATATATATATATATATATATACCATATTATTATCCTCAAATATACGCTTATCATCGATATAGTATACTTGACACTTAACACTCTCGACTCGATATAACCACCCTGTATAAAATTTACGTAGCATATACTGTACCATATACATAATATGCATCCTTCTCTACGCGCAACAATAGGAGAGGGTGGCGATATTAACGAGACGATGCAGCAGCAGCAGCAGTAGCAGCAGCGGTAGGGTAGAGTAGAGTAGATGAAAAACTGAAAGAGCTAAGGAGGGTTGGATGCGCGCGTTTGGGTCGTTTGGTGGGGTTGAGTTGAGTTGAGTTGAGTTGAGGTGGAGGTGGAGGTGGAGGTGGAGGTCGCTCGTTCGTTCGACCCTGCGGACGGTGACCCGGCGTGATGCTTGTCGCCTCGCCCCGCGCACGGCAGAACGTCTCTTCTCTTATCTTTCAGTATGTAGGTACGTTGGTGGTATGATACCACTAGGTCGTTCGAATTGCACCGACGTTTTAGCTAATAGGAATTTCCTATTCTCCTTCTGACAATTGTGCACGTAGCACATTGAATAAACGTGTGTATAGATACTATAAATTAAATACGTTTTGCAGTAAGTAAGTTGCAGATCAATTTTTCCTCGATTTTAAATCTTTGGTCAATTTTTTATTCATTTTTTTTTTTTTTTTACATTTATATATTTTTAAACCGTACAATTCGATTCGTTATAGTTCAAACTGCTACACAGCTTCTCGACTCTTGACGAATATACCCCTTATGTTTCATACTATTTATGTATTAATTTCGCGATTACGTGACCCGCGGTTATATACCTACTAGTTTAAAACCAGACTCCACTACATTGATTGGACCGTTGAACTCTGCGTACTTACTATAACTACTACATACATATATGTATATACATAGCCGCGCGAAAAACCGGATGACATAATTGCCAGCGTACAGGTATAAGACGTATGCATGTATAATGTATATATGTATGTATTGTACATACATAGAAATAACTTAAATAATAATTTAGCAAAAAAAAAAAAAAAAAGAGAACGACAATAATAATAATTTCTTATATCTTTAATAATTAGTTACAAGCGTGGGATATTTGATTCAAGAAACAAATGTCTGTTTTATAACTAGGTATGTATGTACATGATGTAATGCTCAAAGACGGATAGCATTTTAGTATCTACACAGACTGATGGATTACTAATTTTTTTTTTTTTTTTTTTTTCTCCTATTTTTGTAACGATCTAAGCAGACTTGAACGTTTTGCTAATATAAAAACCGGACTAACACACCCCATATACAGTTAGTTATCCATATAATGTATATGTGTATGTGTATGTATGATATGGACTAGTTTTAACGGGGAGGGGAAATTCAAACGTTTTAGAACGTTGCCTGGATGGATGCACGCGTTTTGTAGGAGTCTTAGTGAGCGAGTGAGTGAGTCATCCCTGTGCACAGAACAGAAATCTACCCTAGTAAATATGACGTAACAAGAGCGTTGTGCATAATAATTGTATACGTATGTAACGTACTGTAGTATGTAGTAGAGTGTAATACAGGCAAAAAAACTAAAATAAAATCGAACCCTGTAGAACCTAAACATACTTTATTATATTCTACGTCTTATACGAAGACTTTAATGATAGAGTCGAAAACGAGCGAAGACCCGAAACCGGAAGAGCGAAATTTGAAACCCGAAACTGTTATGTATATAATATATATGTTCTGACTAAGTTTCCATGTTTACTAAAATTAAACGTCTACATGAATTATGATATAAAGAATTATGATATATTCGACGTTTTTCGCGCGGTCACCGAATTTACATAGATGTTAGAAAAAACAAAAAATCGTGAAAATCGAAAAATGGTATATAATAACTCGAAAAACGTTTCGCGTTTAATATTCGCTTATACCTATTGCCCTGCAGTTCAGGGTTGAAGAACTTTTGTCAAGACAATATTATGCACACCTAGCTATACGTGTATAATACTATATATTGCTGCAGTAAGTTAGGGGTGACTTTTTCCCTCCTCACTTTAGTGTCACGCGATTCAAATGTCATTCATTCCACGTACACCCTCTCCTTCCTCCCTCACCGCTTATTACATCGATTCTACTACTTTTAAGGTCTGTAAAGGTCGGTGGTTCTACTCTCTGCCACCTAACGTATATGTGGAATAAAATTTTCCTTAAATAGATTTTCGCAGACTTACACTGGGTCCATACTCATCGCTGTAAATCCGTACAAAGAAGTCGACATTTACACATCGGTAAGTATTAACAAAAAAGTAAATAAATAAATAAATAATAATAATAAATAAAAATATTAATATAATATAATATAACGAGTTACACGTGTCGATAAACACTTACAGCACCGCTGGCGCTAGCCACGTGCTTCCGTACGACGACTACGAGTCTTCTCTTGGAACCGGAAGTTATATATTGAGAATAGTAATATGTAAAAACAAAATGACAAAAAAAGAAAAACAGAACAAGTTAAAAATAAAAAATACGTATACAGAATCGTACGAGTGAAATTATGTTCTGCATACGTTTGTGATAGTGTCACTTTTACGTCCGGAGGATCGCGTTAGAGATTCTCTATATTTAGATTATTACAATTTCGTGTCGAAATAAAATGAAACAAAAAAAAAAAAAAAATCCCCATTAGTACTTCCTGTATCTCGTGCAGTTGATTCAGAACTTTTTATTTTTTTATCTACTTTTATTTGACTTCTTAGTCACGGAGATTAAAAAGAAAAAAAAAAATCGAACTCTCTAGTATGACCGAGGCATGATTCAATCGACTTTTAGACGACCTTCGTTTGTTATATCCGTAAAAGTAATTCGAAACTTTTTGACCGTGAAATAGAGAAAGGAAAATATATTAAAAATGAAAATAAAAGTAAAAATGTACCTTAGAAAAAAAAAACACAGGAAGTTCTTTGTCCGCAGATATAGGCCGACGATGAGAGTCTTCTCTGTATATACGTATATGTATAGCTTATACCTATTATAGTAGTATGTTCGATTTATAGGATTAGATTTGATGACAGCTGCTGAGTTTACACAAATACATATACGTATAACCAGATATACCTACACCATACATCAATCATTACCATCGATCTTTAAGCTGATCGTCGTACATATGTATATAAACGCATCATTATTTACGAACCGAAGACCGGAATGAACTGCACAGTTAAATTTAGAATTATAAAAATACGCTTTTGGGTTTAAGGGAAATATCGTAAAGGGGAAAAAGTCTTTTATCGTACTGTCTCGGTAAAGACTATTTTCGGATCGGGGTATACACGTAATCATAGTATAAACAGCTAGCGTCTGAACAGTCTAAAGTCAAAAATTAATTTATTAACTAGTAAGAAAAGAGATTTTTTTTGTTTTCTCCTTTTTTCTGGGAAAACACAGAGGTAAAGAGCGCCCGATGTCGATTGGAGCGGTACGGACTTAGGATGTATTATCGTAATCTTGATAAAAAAAAAAAAGAAAATACGAGGAAGTTGCTGCAGTTATAATCGTGCGGTTACGCGGTTTATTCGTTTTTATTTTTCCTCTTTTGTTCAAGTAAAACTGCCACAGCTAACTGAACCGCAATGAAAAATAGAAAAAAAAAAAAAAAACTTACATTGCGATATACCCTTGAGAATATTTATACGTACTTCATTTATAGGTATATCCTCCATGGTGCAGTACTCTGTACTCTGTACTGTACTACTGCAGTACCTATATACGCGTGTGGTGCAGCAAGTTAGTTCCGCGCTCATTTGCAGCCTAGGTTGCTGGTGCACAGCGCATATTGAGAATTTAACTGGGTCAGAGAACCAGAACATCGTCTGAATAAACCCTTCCAGTGAATTCATAAGGTTGTTTTTTTTTTTTTTTTTTTTTTTTTTTTATTATTTTTTTTTTTTATCAAAAATGATAAAAGGAAAAATCATTACTCTGCACAAAAGAACGAAAAAAAAGGAAAAGAAAAACTGGTTAAATTTAGCCATTGAAAAAACAATTTGTATAAAATTTTTTACAATTTTTTGTATATACGATTTGTCATCGTTATTCGTTCTGATTCTTGATTTTAATCAACGATTATGCGAGGCTGGGTTGCGGAGTACGTGCTAAAAATAAATTCCGATTAAAAATCCATCCCCTAATTTTTGCAGAGATTCTCCTGACTCTTGTAACAAAAAAAAAAATTAAAAAATAAGAAAAAAAAAAAAAAAAAACCAGATAAAAGAAAAAACGAGTACGAAAAAATAAAAAGAGATCTTGACGTTGATTTTTTTCGGCTGATTCAAACGGGGTGTGCCTTAGAGATCCACGGGAAACTGGGTGGCAAAGATCCGGACGAGGACGGTCAAAGTTAAAGGGGCGGTTGTCTATTGATCGGTCGACGAGAGCGAGGGAAGCGCATGCACGTAACTGGCTACGTAAAGTAGTAAAAATTTAACTCAATTTGAAACTAAAAATAAAAAACAAAAAAAAAAACAAAAATTAAGTGAAATGCAGACGTTTTATTAAAGAGATTACGTATCTCGTCCTCGCGTGAATTTTTTTATACCGTTCGATCACTCGATTATTCCCCCTCAATATTTTCAAGAGGTTTAAAAAAATAATTCACATTCACCATTGCATTCTTCTCCACAAGCACCACTTCCCTCTCTTTTATATGACCTTAGCATCTTTGCCCATCCGACCGCAAGCCCCCCTATCCCGTAAGTGGATGAAGATGCAAGTACCTAGTTAGAGTTTCACACCCTCGTATTCGCACGTAGGTTCTATATAATAAGTAAAGTAGAGAAAATAAAAGGCAAAAAAGAAACGAAACTGTGAAAAGACGAGAATTAGAACGTTAATATACGAAGGAGAGACATGAACTCGGTTAAAGAAATTCACGATTTTGAAAATCTGATCAAATGATTTATTTTTATTTAATTTGTTCTTCAAGGAATACGTAAACCGTTATCATGGCCAAAAAATGGGGGCTTTGGAACCGCACGTATTTGCTTTGGCGGAGGCGGCATATCGCTCGCTTCAGGACACCGAGAGTAATCAGTCCTGTGTCATCAGCGGTGAAAGTGGGGCAGGAAAAACAGAAACAACGAAATTTATATTGCAATATTTGTGCTCGGTAACAAGCAACGTTGACACTTGGGTTGAGCAGCAAATTCTCGAGGCAAACACGATACTCGAAGCGTTCGGTAAGAAAGAGAGAAATGAATCAGAACTGTGCTGAAGCTATTCATTAGGATGTTCCAAAAAAAAAAAAAATCGATATTTTTGTTCTGTTTTAATGAAACACATTCAAGAGTCGATTTTTTTCTTCAAACACCCTAGTGTTCATCTTGTAAGATAAATAAAATTTGTTTTTGTTTATTTATGTAAATAGGAAATGCGAAGACCGTTAGAAACGACAACAGTTCGAGATTTGGAAAGTTCATGCAAGTCTGTTTCGACAAAAAATGGATGATAAAAGGGTGCATAATACAAGACTACCTTCTAGAACAGAGTAGAATAACATTTCAGAGTCCAGGGGAGAGGAACTATCACGTATTTTATCAGCTAGTAGAAGCGGGTACGAGTAATAAGGAGTTTGCTGACCAGTACAAACTACGACCATCAAGTTTTTACAAATATTTAAACCAGTCAGGGTGCACTAAGATCGAGGGTATTTCCGATTCTCGTAAGCTCGACGGTCTTAGACTGGCTTTTAACGTGCTTCAAGTACCCGGAGAAATGTGCGAAGGTATATTCCGGGTCTTATCCGCGATCTTATGGCTCGGAAATTTAAATTTCGAAGACGTAGACGGTGAGAGATGCGAACTTACCTCAGAGGATGAGGATATTGTAGCTACTGTTGCTCCCTTGCTCGGACTCCAAGTCGAGGATGTTACCCGAGTCGTATTAATACGACAGATAAATGTCCGCGGTAACATAACGGAAATACCATTGAAAGTCCAGGAAGCTCGAGAAAACCGACATGCTATGGCCAAGGCACTTTATTCGAGGACATTTGCCTGGCTTATTAATCATATAAACAATTGCACAAACCCCGGACAAGGTAGTTCACGGTTTCTCGGCGTCTTGGACATATTTGGTTTCGAAAATTTCACTGCTAACAGCTTTGAGCAACTCTGCATAAACTACACGAACGAAAAACTTCACAAGTTCTTCAATCACTACGTTTTTGCACTTGAACAAGAAATAGTAAGTAACAAATACATTCCCATTTTCCATAAATCGATTTCCGAACTAATATCACGATCATTTTCGTTCCAGTATCGTCAAGAGGAGATCCAGTACTCCCACATACAGTTTACAGACAACACCCTCTGTCTCGAACTCATTGAAAAACCGCCACGTTGCGTTTTGAAAATGCTTACCGAACAGTGCCACATGCCGAAAGGCTCGGACTTGGCATACCTTACAAATTTGCATTCGGAATTCGAGGCACATCCTTGTTATGTAAAGGGGGATGACCGGAGAAAATGGGAGAAAGAATTCGGGGTAAAACATTACGCCGGATGTGTGACTTACACTGTTGAAGGATTCGTCGATAAGAACAGAGACGTCCAGCAGGATGTATTTTTTGATTTCATGTCCAGAAGCACTAACGAATTTGTTCAAGAGATAACCATATACCAGGATCTTCTTAGCTGCACAGTAGCCAGATCTGGGAACATGACTATGTCAAGAGGTACTTCCAAAGGGAAACCAACACTCTGTGATTCTTTTAGACATCAGCTTCAAGCATTAGTCGACGTCCTACAGGCAACTACGCCGTGGTATGCGAGATGCATTAAACCAAACATGAAAAAAATGGGAAATAATTACGACGAAAAGTTGGTACTAGATCAGTTAAAGTACCTCGGAATGCTGGACATCATTAGAATAAGGAAAGAAGGCTTTCCCATACATATGCCTTTCATTGATTTCTTGGCCAGATATCGGTGTCTTGATAGCAAGGAGAGAATCAACACATGCGATGAGAAAGAGGGTGTTAGACGGTTAATAAGAAGCCAAGGTATTCCAGAAACCGAATGGCAAATTGGAAGGACTAAAGTTTTTCTAAGAAGTTATGTTCATGAGCCATTAGAAGATTCTAGAAATCAAATGGTCACCAGCAATGCTATTATTATACAGAAAATATGGAGGGGATACGTAGTTCGCAAAGGTAACAATAACGAAATTCTTATCACCTTAATTCCACATATTAATGTCTTATTATTGCTTTCATAGAATTTGTAAGAGTGAAAGACGCCGCACTTAAAGTTCAGCATGCTTATCGAGGCTGGAAACTTCGCATAATGTTCATAAGGAAAAGGAGAGCTGCAATCGTGATACAGTCTCATCTCCGCGGTGTATTTGCTAGAGAAGTTGCCGCGGCATTGAGAGAGATGAGGAGAGTCGACGAAGAGATGAGAAAACGTGAGAGAATGGAAGAGGAGAGAAAATTAATGGAGGATAAAAAAGTACTTGAAGAAATTCAGAGGTGAGATAATAATATTGTTACATGTAAATTATAATTCGTTAAAAAAACTTATATCTACACTATTTGTCTCTTGTATAGCGCGCAATACGATGGTATTATGGGAATGGAGAGAGGGTAAGTGCGGTAAACTGCACGTTACGTACTATTCCCGAATGTCTAATTGCTGTGCGAAATGAAAAACATCATTCTTAAAACTGTTTTATACAATAACAAGAACCTATTTAATTCTCTGAAAGTCTAAAATCTATGCATCCGAATGCGGAATCTATACTAAATAAAAAACTAATCAAAGATTGATTCTAAAATCTCACCAATATTTGAATCTAACTTTTTGATTTCGTGTTACAGGAAAGCCCAGGAAGAAATAGCTGCATTGTCTCAAATGGCTGAGCAATTAAACTCAAAAATGGCAACATCAGAGTTGCAATCAGTCGATTTGGACAACTTGTTCTCCTTCCTTTCCGATGTACAGTCTACAAAGAGCAATCAAATAATTGACGAGATTGGCGAGCAAATGGACGAGTTAGTAGAGGACCTAGACGTCGAATTGGAAACAGTTATTCAGCAAGAAATGGAATTAGGTATGAGCAGCATGCAGGAGGGTAGAAATCAGGCCAACAATAACAGTCTAGATCGTGAAACCCAGCAGCAAAGAACCGCCGCTAAACTTGGACAGCCTAGTTTACCTGAGCCAACAGAACCTCCACCCCCACCTCCTCTACCATTGACTTTAGAGGATGATTCTAGCAGCACAAATAACAGCTGCAGTCTTTCAACCGCTGATGGAGAACCCATTTACGAGTCTGTTTTGCCTAGGGATGAAAACGGGCCCAGCAGTCCAGTTCTTATCAACGTTGGTTCTGCTCTGGGCAACGGAGATTTGTGTGGATCTCCTCCGCCCGTTCCTACTAGCAAAATAACCAAGGATCCAATCGCCAGTAGCCCTCCGCCAAGACCAGATTCAAGAACATCTAATGGACACCATCACCAGTTACAATCGCAGCCTGTTCAGCCAGCATCTTATATTCACGATCAACAACAGCCTGCTGAACGTGAACAACGTCGTAAATTTAGAGTTGAAAGAAAGTTACAGGAACTTGAGGACAACAAAGAGATTGTTGAGCCGGATACAACGTATCATGATATTGTTGAATTTGCTCAGAATTATTTCAACAGTCACGAACGGTCCCCGGAGGGGACTATAATTGCTACTTTGACTCGAAAATCTCGAGGCAAAAGTCTCGAGTTTATTCCTAAGTATGAAATGGTCACTTACTACAAAGGATCGAGCATTCCCAACTCTCATATCCATATGTACGATCCAGAGAACGTCAATGTTGCCTGTTCGGTTTTCAGAGTAAGCCTAAAGTTTTTATTGAATGAATTCCTAGGTTTTTTTTTTAATCAACTACTAAAATGCTATTTCTTCCTTATCCAGGATCTGTGCAAATACATCCGTGGCGAAATGAAACTGGAACAAGAAATCGCAACAATACAGAGTATAATCGGCTATGGAATCGACAGAGAAGAATTAAGGGATGAAATTTTAGTCCAATGTATGCGTCAGGCTACAAACAATCCGAATCCCGAATGGGCTGAGCGAGTTTGGCTGCTGCTTTGCCTGGCAATAGTGGCTTTTCAGCCGAGCAAACTCTTGTATAAATACTTTGTATCTTTTCTAAAGAAGAATCTAGCACTGGAAGGAAAATTGCGACAGTATGTTCAGTGGTGTGTGGATAACTGCAAGAACTCTAAGGTCTCTTGCCGACAGTACGCTCCTTCGACTGTAGAAATAGCAGCCATGAGACGACTTGGCACTATCGTTTGCCGCTTTTTCTTTCTCGATGGAAGAACCAAAGCTATAGATGTTCATCCTACAGATACCGCCGCTGATGCTGCTGCTAAATTAGCCGAAAAACTCGGACTCAGATCTTTGGAAGGCTGGGCAATATACCAGAGCAGACCTGACGGCGAGGAACACGTCAGGGCACATGATTATCTTTATGATGTTATAGCAGCCTGGGAAGTGTGAGTAATTTTGGAAGTTTAGAAGTTTGATTATTATTATCTGATTATAATTTGATATTTTATTTTTTTATTTTTCCAGAAAACAATGCAAACTGAACACAACACAGTCCACATTTTCTACCCTAAGACGTAGCAACAATCCGACTCTAGGGAGCGGGGAAAATCGTTTCGTTTTTAAACGTAGATTGTTTAGAAACAGTAGAGAACTGTCTCAAGATCCTGTCGAAGTAAACATGTTGTATGCCCAGGCTGTTTACAACGTGGTGAAGGTAGTTTATCTATATTAACGAAAAAGAGGTTTTAATAATCGGATTTTTCTAGATCAAATTGGCCAAAAAATAAATTAACAATCCTTTTTTTCTTTCACATAGTGCGACGATTTTCCAGTATCGGAAAAAGTCGCTCTCCAATTGGCTGGTTTGCAGGCCCAAGTTGCTCTGGGTGATCCTAAAGACAACAACCGTTTGGATTATTATTCCGAAGTAGACAGTTTCCTTCCGTATCGTATAAGCAGAGCAAGAGGAGACGATGTTTGGGTGCCGATAATAGCCCAAGCTCACGGCCAATATGGAGCTGGTAGATCAGAGTTGACTGCAAAAGTATTATATCTTTCTTGCGTGATGCAGTATCCGTTGTACGGAACGACTATGTTCAATGTAACTTACAGAGGGTATTGGTCGTACGGAAATCAGTTGATACTAGGTATAAATTGCGATGGCTTGATGCTGATAAAACCAGACGACAAATTTGTTCTATCTGAATACAGATATCAGGATGTTGAGAGCATCATGCTGGACCCAAGTGACTCTTTTATAACACTTTCGTTGCTAAGACACAACCCGGACAGTTCGCACAAATGTTTTGTCTTTGAAACTAAGCAAAAAAATGAAATAGGAAGTCTGATTGTTAGCTACTGCCCAGCCCTGGCCGGATGGATAACCGAGAACGAAGCTCCTGTTAAAAAAGTAAAAGGAATAACTAACGAGGACAGAGTAAGACTCTATCACAATTTAGTAAACTGTAGAAGAACTTTGGTGGACTCTGATGCGTTGCGAAAACCCCAGGACATGGGAGGAAGCTTTTTAAGAAACACTTTGAGGAGGTTGTCTAAACACAGGATAGAAAAGCTGCGTCAAGAGCACGGAAACGCTATGGACCATGGGGAAACATACAAAGGATTTCCGTATGCTTATTGGGCATTTGGTAGACAGCCGATACCACAAAGTTTGACAAAGCTGCCCGAAGCAGAGGAACAAATTGCCCTAGGTGTATTTCAGTTAGTTTTAACTTACGCCGGCCTAGGACAGAACGGAGACGCGGTAAGAAGCGTCGAGGACGAGCACGTGAACCTGATTCAAACAATCATGGAACGTTGTATGAGAAAAGAAAGCCTTTTAGGGGAGCTTTATTTGCAATTGATTAAACAGACCACAGATCATCCGGATCCAAACAGTCGAGTGAATTTGAGACATTGGGCACTGCTATCTTTAGCTTGTTCAGTCATCCTACCACCTCAGAAAATCATAAGAAAGTACTTAATAGCTCATTTGAAACGATGTGCCAGTGACTATGTTACGGAAGAGGGAAAATATGCAAGATTCTCAGAAAAATGTTTGTACAAAACTCAAGGCACTAGGAGAAGACAGTGGCCACCTAGCAGGGAAGAAATTATGTGCACCATAAACAGAAGGCCTATTTACGCCAGGTTCCATTTCATGGATGGACAATATCACGCTGTAGAATTCCACCCCTCAGCAACGGCGAGAGATGTTATGGAGATAATTAAGGCAAAGATTGGACTAGAAGAAACAGCTATGGGTGAGTGAAATCGAAAAATTGAATGTTAATAACAAAATTTTTGTCTAATTAATTATTTTTTACCTAGGCTACGCGATATACGAAGTTCTCGGATCTTCGGAACGCTCTTTAGTCCCAGAAGAAAAGATTGCCGATGTCATGTCCAAATGGGAACGTTACAGAACTGCTAGCGTTACTCATACTCAACAATCACAACAAACGCAAAGAAAACATGCCCACCACTTGTTTCTGTTCAAAAAACATTTGTTCCTTGATCAATATATGAATTTGGACGATCCTGTTGAAAAGGAACTACTCTATCACCAAGTTTTACACGATTTAAGAGCAGACCGGTTCCCCATTACGGAGAAAGAAGCTGTGAGTATATCTAAAGTCAGGATTAATTCCCATCTAATTTTCCACAGCTAATTTCTAATTTTATTTCAACACAGATGATGCTTACGGCTCTACAAGCTCAGTTGGAACTGGGCGATTGTGAAGAAAGCCTAATAGGGGGTCAAGAATACAGAGGAATTGCTGGACACTGTTTGCCTGTTAGATTAGTACCGAATTTAAGTCCTGACGGTGTTTTACAACACCATCAGTCCCTGAGAGGAATGACACCGCCCGAAGCAAAGAAAGCATTTTTAAATCTTATCCAATCCTGGCCGTTACACAAAGCAACGATATTCGACGTTATGCAATCTTTTACATCAAATTGGCCCAGAGTTCTCTGGCTTGCCGTTGACCAAAAAGGATTACATCTCCTCGAACATCGATCGAGAAACGCTTTGTGTAGCTACGAGTATGCGAGCATTCTTAGCTTTAGTCCGGCACTTAATTGTCTCATGATCATCACTGGGACTGACAAAAAACAGAGCAAAGTTATAATAACAACCTCACAGGTGAGTGGAATGATTCAACCACCGTTAACTTTCTCTTTATTGTTGAAATAATGTAATTTTTTTCCTTCTTTATGTTACAGGCTTTCCAAATATCAAATCTAATCAGGGAATACACTGAGGTGCTCCAATCACCGACGGTTGAAGTACCCAAGCGAGATTCAACCATAATGCAAGTTAGTCAACTTCAACCACCGGCGACTGCAAACGGTGGTAGAAAATCTAGACCAGTATCAATGCTGCATAGGCCAGCGCCGGTTATTCAATCACAAGCTAGTTAAGTTTAGCAAATACATTGTGTATGTATGTACTTAGATAAAGTAAAATTGATGATCTGATAGAAATTTAAATTCTTAAATGATGAAATTTGTTAGACTAGCGTAATAGATACGCACAAAAAATGATAAATAATAGAAACGAAGAAGATAAGTCCCCAAATCATTTGAGCTGTAAAATTGACAAATAATTATCAAAATAATTGTATACAATTTTAATTCTTATATATTATACATAACACACACACACACACACACACACACACATATATATATCTGTGTGTGTGTTATGATCGGAGCACAAAAACAACAAACATTAAGCCTAATTTTTGATCTTCCAGTATTTAACGAGCTGCGAACAAAAAAGATTTCGGTTTATCGAAAAAAAAACGTCTCGTGTCGTACCAAAATGCATTTAAAATAAAAAATATTATATTACATGTATTTGATAAATTATCCACACTGCCACTTCGTTATATTGCGAGAAAATGGTTTTATTTTTTTGTTTGTTGTTTCTTATGCTGTTAATGGACACAAAAGTATATGAAGAAACAAATATTGATAATAATCTATAAGTTTGAGATATATATGAATTATTTCTGAATTAGTCAATGACTTGATATACTTTTTTATTTATTTATTTTTTTTGTTTTTATATATAAATAATTGTAAGTTTTAATATCATTTCATATGCTTAGAAAAGAAAATTTATCAGGCGAAAAAAATGAAAAATAATAATAAAAAAAAAATAAGAAGTTGGCAAGTGAGAAACGAGAAAAAGCTAAATTAATTGATTTTCTCTTGTAATCTTGCTATGGGCGTTATGTGAATAAATATATAGGTGAGAAGTAAAAAAAAATTGAGCAACTCTTGCGCTAAAAAAAACAAAAAAAATTCTGTAAACGAATATATATAGGTAGATACATAATTTAAATAATGTAATTCCAAAAATTGATAGAGAATATGAATTATTACGAAAATATGTTATAATAATTACTTGTTACGTGTATATTTTAATATGACAATGACTATGGATGGTAATTGGATTTAGCTTTGAGTATATTGGATATAGTATAATAAAAAAAAATGGATAAATAATTCTCGATGGAAAAAAAAAATAAAATGAGGCCGTTGATGAGAATTATTCCAATCGTCCAAACGATATTTTTAACGAGCCTAACAAACAAAAAAAATATAAAAATAAATAAATAAAATAAATCTTATCTTATATCCTTTGTAGAAGTCATTCATTGTAAATACTAATGAATTAATTCATTTTCAAATAAACTCTTTAAAATCATATACCGCCATAATAAAATATCATTCGATATAAAGAAGTAAGTAAATAAAATGCTAGGGAAAAAAACAAACAAATCATGAAATTGAACCTGCTGTTAAATTACATACCTTACCATATAGAGTATGAATAACGAAAGAAAATGAATGCTTCTTATGTGACTTGAGAAGCCATTGAGTAAAGTAAAGTGAAGTGAAGTAAAGTAAAGTTAAGTTAAGGTGGCACTAAACGATGAAGAAAAAGAAGAAAAAGAGATATTTGTTTTAAGTCAACTATGTAATACAGAAATATAGACTGTGATCCACGTTTGATGGTAAAGCTTAATTAACGTGGGGATAACGTATATAGCATAGATTAAATAAATTATTAGTTAAAGAGAAAAGTGAAAAAAAAATAAAAATAAAAACAGAAGAAACAATGTTATTAAAAGGTATACATATAGGTATATAAAACGAAAACGATCTGTATATACATTATTATAATTATACTCGATTTCTGTAAGAGAACATACATAATAATAATAATAAGAATACTAAGAAAAAAAAAATAAGAAAAATAAAAAAATCATTATATTATAAACGAAATAATAATCGTTTAAATTTTCTTTCATCCACCTTTAATTATTCCTAATCGTAAGAAAGGAAGAGTAACAAAAGAACAAAAACTACTAATAATAATAATAATGAGATGGAATAAAGTCAATTCTCTGTATTATTTTCAATGATATCATAGATTTATTTATCATTTTTTGTTTGTTTTGTTTTTAATTTTTTTTTTTTTAATTTTTTTCGTGTTTTTTTTTTGTTTTTTGTTTTTGTTTGTTTTTTTTTTTTTTACACAATAATCAGACAAGTAACAGTGTTTCGCTTTGGTTGCCAGTTGCTCGTGTCAACGTTCCCTGTCAAACTAATTACTCCTCTACAAGTACCATTAATAATTTCGTTACAATTTTTTTTTTTTTCGTTTTCTTTGTTTCATGTTTTTTTTTTTTTTATTTATTTTTTTTCTTTACTCGGGCACAACGAGGGAAAGCCGACGACAGAGCAACTCTGGCATACGCGATATATTTATATATATATATGTATATAGTATACATTATCTATGTATAATTCTCTATAGCGATAGTAGATGTAGGGGTATTACTTACATAATATTATTTATTTTATTCATTATTATTATTATTATTATTATTATTATTTTTTTGTTTTATCTTAGGTAACGTTACAATATTTTGTATCTTTTTAAATTCCATTTATCATAAATTTTTCTTTTTCATAATTTTTTTTTTTCTCCCTCTCTTTTATCTGTTTTTTCATCTCATTTTTGTAGTAGATCTACGACGTAATATAATAATAATATATATTACCATGAGGACATTGCATATATATATTAGCCCGTTTCTATAAAAAAAAAAAAAAAAAAAAACTTCAAGTGGATAAAATCTATTTTTTTCCTGTCTTCTTTTTTTCTATTAATTATTATTCTTGTATATTTCATTTTGGCACCGTTTATACTCGAATAGGATAATATATATATTTTCAGTATCTGTTTTTTTTTTTTTTTATTTCGAATTACTGTTCATTCGCATTTCGAGGGGGTTGGAGGGTGTAGCGGATAATAAAAAAAATTGTAAAATAGAATAATACAATAATATAAGTATAAAATACGAACAAAACGAAAATGAAATACTGAAAATAATTATAAATATATTCTTTAATCAATATGTATATATGATTAATGGCAGACGGATAACCACGCGATAATTGAATGAAACGCAGCTTGGTAATAGGGGTAGCGGTACGTGTATATGTATATAGACTGTAATCTTAGCCGATATGAAAAAAAAATCATATAATAATGAAATGAAAGAAACAAAAATAAGACTAACATTTGGCAATGTCCTCGAACATAATACGGACAGTGGGTTGTACTGGTTTTACTTAAAATATGATTAGAAATAATATTTATAAAAAGCATATACATATATCAATTCAGCTAACATAAATATAAATATATTATTATTATTAATATAATTATTGTTATTATTAATAATAATGCAACATACGATGATGCATGATGATATAACGCGTACATCACTTTTTTTTCATTGTAAATACATAATATTTTCATACATAATGTTTATTACTTTTTTTTCTTTTTTTTTTTTTAAGTTTTTTTAGTTTTTCTTTTTTTTTTTCTTTTTGCTCAAAACACCGAAAGCATTTTTATTACTTATTATTTTATTTTATTTTTTCTTTGAATGGCAGATAAGTTTATCATAATCTCTATATAATTACTTTTTGTTTAACGATTTTTTTTAAATTTACCCCCCCCCCCCCCCTCCCCGACGCCAAGTGCTCTTTCTTTCTCTCTCTTTTTCTTTCCGCTTGATGTGTTTTTTTTCGGTTTTGGTTTCTTCTTTTTTTTAACAAACAAAATTCATAAATATAATATAATATAATATAATACAATAAGATATGGTACGCGGAAATGAACGTGTTTAATAAAAATTGCGAACTATGCTTCAATGTATGTATGTATGTACAGGGTACAATACCATCGAATTTAACGAAGATCGAGGATTACAGATTAAAAAAAAATATTAGAATAAAAAAAAAAAAATTGCAATTCCTTGAGTAATTAAGAAGAATCACGCTTATCTATACTATTTAGGTATGTTTTCTATTCTGATAAAGTATAGTAAGATTAACAAAATATGTAGCGTACAGCGGCGTATATATGTATTAAAATTGTTACCGTTTGTGTCGAAGGGGAGATGTGCGCAATAGTCTTTTTTTTTTCTTTTTTTAAATTTTTCCCTATTTATTTATTCATTAATTTTTCTTTGTATTTATTTCAAACAGATCGCCAGGCGCTTATCAACTAGATTGTGACTTCATTTAATATATCTAGTACATATAAGTCTGGGCCGTCGATTTTATGGATATATTGGCTATTTATTATTATTATTATTTTTTTTTTTTTCTTAAGCTAAAAAAATTGTGCACTTTATTTTTTGTTCAGGCATGAAATAATAATAATATTAATATAATAATAAACGGTATGATAATTTGATTCTTTGGTAAATTTGCATTTTGTGCCAAGGTATATACGTATGTTTATAATAATATTTTAAACTTAATAAAATAATACAAAAAAAAAAGAATAAAATAAAATAACTAATATATATTATACGAAAATACTCGACACTTATAGACTTCGTATTCATCAATTATACACCGCCTTTCCCCTCCCTTTCTGTGTAATATGTATTCCCAATGATATTCATTTGCTCGCATATAATGTTCGCCGCTAGATAGAAATCGGTGTGGATATTTTATATGTAATAAGAAAATAAAATCTGCCCTATGTATCAGTTACCTTGTAGAAATTGCACTGGCGTTTATTTTTTTTTTTGTTTTTTTTTTTTTCATTTTTATTTTATTTTTTTATTTTTTATCTTTGATTAAATATAAAATAAAATCTCTTCCGTCTAAATATTCAATAAGAACTTATAAACGTTTGTAGTGTTCATTATGTTTTTTAATTTTTTTTGTCCGTCTATGTATGGTATACCATTCTCTATCTTTCTTCATCTGTCTCTCTCTTTCATCTGGGTATTTTATTTATTTATTCATTTTTTCATTTATATTTTATATATTATATATATATATATATATGTATATATATATATTTTTTTTTTTATATATTCGCGTTACTATATTTAACAACGTATTACGTAGGACGGCTACTCAATCAAAAACATGATGTGTGTACGTGTATGTATATATATATATATATATATATAAATATATATATATATATATATATATATATATATATATATATATATATATATATATATATATATATATATATATATATATATATTTATATTTGTATACTGTTAATTTTTCTTATTATTCGACAAGACGTTGGCGCAAAGCGATTCATTTTTTCTCATGTATAGGTATGGTATCAGTTATAGGTATATGGACAAGCCGATTGCGGTGTTTACAGTTTATTACTGTATGATAATAATAATAGCGACAATATTGTTATCTATTACTAATTTCTAAATTACACCATCCATTTATTTAACACTAAACAAGCAAGAGGCGTCTTTATAACATTTTTCGAATGAGTCGCCTAAACCGATTGACCATCCTCTTCCTAGATTCTATATTGCAACAATTTTTATTTTTTTTTATTTTTTGTTTTGCCTTGATTATTTTTTACTTCTTCTTTTTGTTGTATTAAATATATCACTTTTACTTTTGCAACATCAAATTTGCTTTTTCCTTTTTTTTTTACCTTCATTTCTTTCTTTCCTTTGCACACAAGTATATAGGTTTCTTCTATCCTCTAGACACAAGCACGTATTAATATTATATATTATGTATATTTTATTTATTTTTCTTCTTCATCTTCTTTTTTGTGTGATTCTGTGTGTAGATATATATATATATATAGATATATATATATATATATATATATATATATATATATATATATATATATATATATATATATATATTTATATTATATATATTAATGATTTTAACGTTTATTAACATAATTATTAATTCGCGATAGAAAAAAATCACATCGAACAGGACAGCGTGACGTAGGATTGGACTTACAGCTGTCTACTATTACCCTAATTAGTTAGTTTAGTCAATTAATTAATTTATTATTATTATTATTATTAAAAATCTCTAATTACGTACTAGATTCTTGAAATGTACTGCGTTTTTTTTTCTTCCTTTCTTTCAATGCCAGAATTAAAAATGATAATGAAAATGGCACAAATGCAGACACTCCAATCAACGAGTACAAGGTATAGAGTTAGTTACGCTCTTGTCCATTCGATCTAGACCAAGAAGGAACAAGAAATGAAGGAAAAATAAAACAATAAGAAGGTCAATGAAATATTTGGTATTTAATAATGTAAATTGTATATATTATCAATAATTGATGTCGAAATTATAATGAAATCTTATAAGATTCATGATAATAATTTTAAATAACAAGAGAAAATAAATGATCAAACTGACTATAATTGGTCTAATCGAATAAACAAGGTGTCTAGGTACGTTGTAGAAATAACATTAGATAAAGGTATATAAAACGATACAGTAAGTAGATAAGTGGGGATCGAATAAAGAACCTTGACCCACTCAATAGACGAATAGATTGCCACCCCCCCCTTTTTTTTTTGGTATCACGCGATTTTAATAAGCTTAATAATTGCAGACCTGATCTTCCGTATGGTATAAGTATAAAGTAAGTAAGTAAATAAGTAATTAAATAATTATTTAAGTAAGTGAGTGAGTGTGTAAGCTATGAATTATGCTGTACAAATATTGGGATATGAGAATAATAAGAAGTGTGAAGTGTCAGAAGTAAAATAAAAAGTTAACAATGAATACTAAAAGAATACAATATTCAATGCTAAAAGGTGGGTGGGTCAGGATGGTCATGCTTTGAATTTACTTCTTAACAATAAAAATAGAAAGAAAAAGAAAAAGTGGAAATAAAATTTTCACTAATTTCTACTAAAACTAATTTTCACTAAAAATTTTCAAAAATCTTTTAAATTAAATTAAAATAATAAAAATAAAAAATCATAAAATTCTGATTACACATTACGACGGTATAATTGCACACAACAATTAATTCATCTAAACGCTACCTAAGTTTTTTTTTCTAAATTTTTTTTTTGTTATCACCTAATTAATATAAATTTTTTTATATATTTGACTAACATTATATGAAACATTCAATAATTTATCGAGATATTGTATAATATGTTTAATATTAAAGCTTTTCATGATTCTGAATTGTAAACAAAGAAACAAAAAAAAAATAAATAAACAAAAAAAAAAAACAACCATTTACTTATCCCTTAATCAAACATAACGCCACCCTCTCCTCTCTGTCTTCTAATCTTGAATGCATTGGTAATATCGGAAAGATCTGAGAGGGCGGTGTGTAGTTTGAAAATATATATATATATATATATTTTTTTTTTCATTTTTCTTTTGGTTTGGGAAAACATTTACTAAATTCTAAAACACATTAAAATTTTTGTTTTTTTTCCCCTCCCTATTTTCTTTTTAGCTACATACAATGCTCTCCCTCTCTCTCTATTGTACAGATGCTCTTAAAGCAAAAGTTAATATTTAAGAGCATTTAATTCCTTAAACTACTACGCATAAACTGAATGCCAAGAAATTTTTTTGTTATTTTTTCTATCTAATTGTATGTAACTCTTTATATTTTTAGTTTTATTTTTTCTTCTTCTTTGTTTGTTTGGTATTTTTTCATTTATTTTGTTAAATTTAAAATTTTTTACTTCTTCCTCTTTTTTTTTTTAAACTATAGTTTGTTAATCCATTGTTAATTACGCTCTACCTTCTTACTAAACGTAGGCCGGACTAACCAGTTTTTATTCTTTCATTAATTATTAAAATACCATATCCAACATCTTATCATTTTTCCTTTGCTCTTTTTCTCTTCCTATTCTCTAAAAACATATTAGTTTAACTAACACGCTTCTTTCCCTCCCGTGTTATATTCTGACTAGATATCAGTTAACATGGCGCTGGTCTCTTGTGATCTTGCGAAAACATTTTTTTTTTCTCTTTCTATCAAAACCTGATTTTTTATCATTACTATTACATTAATTTTAATGTTAATATTATTATTATTATTACATTAAATTAATTTATTATTATTATTTTTATTATTAATGCTATTAATATTATTATTATTATTATAATTATTATTATCAGGAGGTAAAAGAATGCATCCAGATCTCTGTCCCTTTTGGTTTTGATGCTAGATATAACATAGTGCCTATATCAGCGTACATACTTCCTAGGCATATTATTTTTTTTATATCTTTTAATTTTCCAATTATTATTATTATTATTATTATTCTTAATATTATTATAATTATTAAAGTATGTAGCATGATTTGTTATTATATATTTTTAGTTGACAAACAGCTAAGCCTACCTCTTAATATTATATATTAATTAAATAGTGCGTCAAATTGTGTATACCGTAAGAAGATTAATCTCCTATTTCGAACTAGATTTTAATTATTATGATAATAATGTTGAAAAATTGTTCGAAATTATGAGAAAATTCAAAACCGGTTGATAAATATAATTTAATTTTTTTTTTTGTTTTTCTTTAATGTAGGGTATTATTTATATGTATATTATTAATGAATATAACGTCTGTCGGCGAAGTAAAGTGACAATTATTATTATTATATTGGCTTATAAGCGCACAATAAATGCACAATAATTCAATTTTGTATTATTATATATAATTAATTAATTTATGTTATTATAATATTACGCGACGTTTTAATATTAAACCCGTATAATAGTATATATATATATATTTATTTGCCGGTATAGGTATAGTTGTGACGATAAGCCGTTTGGCAATAGCGTACGCGGCTTAATATTAATATATATCTCTCCATTTCTATTTCTCTCATTTGTTTGTTTGTTTTGTTTTTTTCTTCATTTCTTTTCTTTTTATTTTATTGTATTATATACACACAACAACGCAACGATAGATATAGGTCGTTCAGAGAAAAGCCTTGCGCACAGTTATATGTATACTTAAAAGATATAGTTTGGAAAAATTTTACTCCATTCAAATTTTTCCACTAGACCCATCTCTCTTCTAAAGACAATAATTTATACATATATCATTATATCCATGTGGTTAACAAGTATTATAGCCGTATGATTCGAGTCCCGCACAGACTCAAAGCATACCTGCTGGCTTTAAATATTTAAATAATTAAATCGAATCGAATCGAAACGAATTTATATATTCAATATTACACTATTATAATCGATCTACCAATTTGTTAATTTAAGCGCTGTACGACTAATATTAACTTAGCGTAAAACACCAAATGACGATTCTTTTTTTTACTAAATACGTATTATGCTGAGGTCCATTTTGTTACAATTTGGGGCTGATTTGTCACAAAATGGTCCTTTTCTTTTTCTTTTTTGCGTGTTTTTTTTCTTCTCTTTCTCTTTACGCTACGTTAATTTACTTTATCGCACACGCACGCACGCACGTATGCACACACACAATGAAAAAAAAACAATAATTAATTTTATTTATATATATATATATATATATATATATATATATATATATATATATATATATATATATATATATATATATATATATATATATATATATATATATATATATATATATATATATATATATATATATATATATATATATATATATATATATATATATATATATATATATATATATATATATATATATATATATATATATATATATATATATATATATATATATATATATATATATATATATATATATATATATATATATATATATATATATATATATATATATATATATATATATATATATATATATATATATATATATATATATATATATATATATATATATATGTATGTATATATATATTTCATTTATGTGTATATTATGTATTCTCAAGATATATAATATATACATATATACTTTCTAAATAGTAATAATTAACATTTTTTCATTTTTATTTTTATTTTATCTTGTGCTTTCCTTTCGTTCTTTCTTTTTTTTTAAATTTCTTCCTTTATATTCTTTATTTTTCATTTAATTTATATATGGGTCTCATTATAGTTATAGACATTCAAATAATAATTGGGTAAAACTACAATTGCAGCTTTCAATTATTACTATACAATCAAATAAATCCGAGCTCCTTACGATCTTAATCAATAATAGATGATCGAAAAATTAATTGTACAATTGAAACAATTCAATAGATGTTATTCTGAAAATGTTTCATTCGCACACAAATAATTGATCAGATTTAATACCGTGGAGCTCTAGATTCAAGGATAGACACTCGAGAGATACACGTCATGCCTAGAGTTAATATATCAAGCTAATTATATGTTAAAAATTAATCTCTATGATAATCGACGTGTAATATAGATATAATTAAGTACACGAATCACACTTTATATTTAATACAGATCTTTCTATCGACTAATACGTGGTTATTCAGTGTGAAAACTGGGCAAATGATATATCAACACTTGAGATTATGTCAAAATAACCATTTGACGAGCCTTCACGCCACCATTCATTGATTTATTATTTAAATTATGTGTTATTTTATACTCTGCTATTAAGTAGTCGAGATATATATATATTTTTTACTTCTATTATTATTATTATTATATATAGTTTATTTTTTCATTTTTCTTTCATTAAGCCTTAATTTATGTACCTAACTAGAGACAACATTTACGAATATCCTGGAAGGTGCATCAATGACTAATATTTTATATTTAGATTATATACTTATATTATACAAGTTTTAGATTATACTTCTAGCGTCATATTAATACAATAATAATATAGTATAGTAGTATATATAATTTTGTTCAAATTTTTCAAATTTTCTTTTTGTTTTCCTTCGTTTATATATAATTTTATCTATTATGTTTAGGCGTACGCTAAAAATAAGTTAAATATACTCTGGTCAGGCCACCTGTGGCCTGTGTGTCCTTATTTACCTACTAATATTTCTTTTCTTTTTGTGTTTCTTTTTTGTTTTTCTTTTCTTTCTTTCCTTTTTCAATAGAATATATTTATTCAAATATTTCTTATATTCATCAATTTATCTTCTACGACGAAATTCTATACCTTTAGCCGTAGAAATATATTTACCAAGGAGCCCGATTAAAATGATATATTCAACTCAATTCGTTGATATTAAAAATTAATTAAAAATTATCTCCAAAGCTATTGGGATTCGAATAAAGTCAGGCTCCGTCAGAGAAAAGAAAAAAAAAGGAAAATAAAACAAAAACAGATTGTAAATTAAAATTAATCTACAGATTGCATTCCTGCCCTCAAAATTCAAGAAAAATGTTCAAAAAACTACAAACAGAAATAAAAGAAAAAGAAACATAACTTTGAAACAACATTCACGATAATAGATTGAAAATTGTTTATATTTTAATTTTTTGTTTCTTGTTACTACCTAACAAAACAGTGTAATTAATAAACTAATTACAGAGTTTCGCTTTAGTGAAAAGATTAATTTGCTTCTTTTTTATTCTCAAGCTAAAAGTTTACTTTTCTTTTTTAAAAATTATTTATTTATTTTTCACCTTCACTCCTTCGAACCGAATATATTTTCATTCAATTTTTAATTTAATACTTGTCTTATCGCAATTGCGATTATCAATAAATTTACCCATTATCAATTTTTCGATTTTTAAAACATCATTATTAATCGCGCTAATAGCCAGCAATAACGCGAAAATTATCAAAAAGAACATGAAATGTTAATAATAAATAAATAAGAAACTGTTTGTTGATAACTTGTTATATCGTTACTGCAGTTTCACTGCTTCAATTTTCTATACCAAAAGAAAAAAATTAGTGATTCTCTGAATTTGTTCAATGATTACGATCAACTAAACGATACTTTTTTTTTCCCTCTTTTTATTATTATTTAAGTACCTCTTGTCTCTATCTGGATCAGGATAACTCCTCAATTTACCTTTTAACTTTAACATTATTTGCGCATCAATTTCCATTCGTATTTTTACCTAATCTGATGGAAATTCAGAGCCTGAATAAGTTCCATAATCGTACCAAATTTACCTTTACCTTTTTTTTCATTTTTTCATTCGATTACTTCATCTCTTTGAATCAATTAATCAATTAATCAATCAAAGCCCGTTTACAAAAAACCGTTTTCGCTTTTTTTTTTTTCAAACACATAAATAATAATAATAATACACATCGTAGCGCGAAAATATTAATTATAAACTTACTCTTTGATCCAGATAATTTTATTCGCTGGCAAGTCTGGCAGGATTGTAATCTTTATTAACGAACGAAAATCCCTTGAATTCATCCTGATTAATGCATCTTAAATCGTCAGGATTGACTGGTGTAAGAACCGGTTCTTCCTTAGTAAATTCTGCGTCGAAATTCATAGCGTCCTTTTTATTTTTCTGTAAAAATAGAACAAAATCAGTGTATAAAATTTTTTTAATACTTTTTTAATCTCCAAGGCCTCTATGTAAGAGACTTACAATTTTCGGTTTAAAAGGAGGTTTAAGCTTCCGAGCCTCGAGAGCCTCCCAATCCATTTCACGAAAGAAGGCGTGTACTCTTATTGCACTTTCTCCCCCATTAGCCACAACGCATCCGAGACGTTTGAGGGGATTTTTAGTCATAAATCCCTTGAGAATAGAGACAGCTTCTTTAGTTAACCATACCGGATACAGTACATCGTCTCTGAGTATAGATTCGAACAAATCGTCCTCATTTTCAGCCTCAAAAGGCGGCTGTCCAGCCATCATTTCATACATTAACACACCGAGGGCCCACCAATCAACGCTAGCTCCATATTGTTGTTCCTGAAGAATCTCCGGCGCAATGTAATCCGGCGTACCGCAGAAAGTAGTGGTGGTTTTAACTCCTTCAATTATACCCTCTTTGCACATACCGAAATCTGCTAATTTGCAATGACCCTCTTGGTCCAATAATATATTGTCCAATTTAAGGTCTCGGTATATAACTCCGTGTTTATGAAGGAATTGAAGAGCAAGCGTTACCTCAGCCGCATAAAAACGGGCTCTTGCCTCGTCGAATTTTCTCGCTCTTTGAATTTGGAACATCAGATCACCTAGAAAAATTGATAAATCAAAGATTTTTTAGTTTTTTAATTAATAGTCTGAAATTAACCTTTGACAAAAATGAACAAATAATCACCTCCGTTTACGTATTCCATGACAAAGAAGAGTCTGTCCTTCGTCTGAAAGCAGCTATGAATTGCTGTGAGAAATGGGTGTTTAGCGGCCAGAGCTAATATCCGTTTTTCAGTCATGGTACAATCGACGTCGTCGTCTTGTATTATTACATCCTTTTTCAGTACTTTAACTGCATAAACCTCGTCCGGTGCACCTTTCTTCTCGGCTAACATTACTTTGCCAAAACTTCCCTTTCCAAGAACTTTAATAAAGTTAAAATCGTCAAGTCCCAACTTTCTGCTACCAGATTCGCTGCTGCCTCCTCCCTCGCCGCCTTCTTTTGGCTTTGGTACTTGCACGCTTTCGGGGGCTGATTCGTTCGCTGGTACCGGTCCAGCTGGACCTCCGGATGTACTAGAAGGTTTATAGTTTATTCTCGTAGATCTGGTCTGTTTATCAGGCGATATCCCCATAGCGTTTAAAATTTCAGCCATTTGCCTGGTATTTATACCGCAATTGTTAGCCACATTCTTTTGGCACCTCTTGTGTACATTCATGCTGCAAACTAAATGTAAATAATTTCATTATGGGAAGAACAATCGGCATAATTTGACATTTTCTTTAATCAATATTTAGATTCAAATAAAATACCCTCGCATTGAAGGCCTTGCTTGATCAGACCGTACAGCAGAGAGCCGCAATGATCGCAGAATGTGAATCTTTTGAAACTGTGGACGATGAATCGATGCGGAATATTGACGCTGAATCTCGGTCCTTGGGTATTTGGAGTCTGTAAGGCAAGAAGGGTTCCCTAAACGGGTAGATATTTGAGTTAAAATAAAAAAAAAAAACCAAACGTAAATAAGGATCGCGACGAATTATTGGTGTTTAACAAAAGACTTTGATAATAAAGAAAAGAAATATTCACTATTCAAAAGACTTACCTCGTCCCTCATGCCTGGACAAGAGGTGATTACCGATTCGTGGCATCTTTTGTGGACTACGCATGTGCAAACTGTAAATAACATGACAATAATATATTATAACGTGTCTTCAAGACACAGATTCATTATTAAAGCATTAAATTGTATAAGAATAAACAAAAAAAAAAAAAGAACTTGCACACAAAGTAAGCACTCTTGAACATGCACCTTTTCACATGAAAAAATAAAACCACATAGAATCATTATCGCGCGAGGCGGAAAAAAGATGTTAGTTATTGCAATGGAGATAATACATAATAAGAGAAAGAATAAGCTGTTTTGTGAATATAAAATAATAATAAGCTCCCTTTGAATCTAAAATGCGTTAAATAAAAGAATTGTGGCAAGTGAGAATAAATTCTTTTATATATATGTATGTATGTATGTATGTATGTATGTATGTATGTATGTATGTATGTATGTATGTATGTATGTATGTATGTATGTATGTATGTATGTATGTATGTATGTATGTATGTATGTATGTATGTATGTATGTATGTATGTATGTATGTATGTATGTATGTATGTATGTATGTATGTATGTATGTATGTATGTATGTATGTATGTATGTATGTATGTATGTATGTATGTATGTATGTATGTATGTATGTATGTATGTATGTATGTATGTATGTATGTATGTATGTATGTATGTATGTATATATATATATATATATATATATATATATATATACACACACATACATACATACATACATACATACATACATACACATATATATACATGTACATATATACATATGTATATGAATATACGTATATGTGTATACGTGATGTGTGTACGTGTATGTGTGTATAATGTTATGTATATATGTATATGTATATATATATATACACATATATACACACACATATAGTAGAAAAGCATGGGTTAAATAAATACAACAATAGACAAACATATAAATAATCAGCGATACTCCAAAAGTGTAGCTGGACCTAATGGGATGAAAAGTATAGGAGGGGGATAAATTTAGGACCTTTGGGAATTGGGGTTCGGGTTAAAAAATTGGTCTGTATCTACTACATATATGTACAACGCATTGTCACACGAGAATTCGATTCTGCAAGCAATTAATTAATTCTATCTGTTAATAAGGTGATTTGTGTCTTTCTCACCTTGACACTGATAGCCCTGCTTGCCGAAGCCCCTGAAATACAACAGACAAAACACGTCACATCGTCTCCTCAATATCCCTAATAAAACACATACGTTTCTTTTCTTATTGTTTTTTTGTTTTCCCCCTTCTAAGTCGTCATACCTCTACATATTATGTTCTATTATCATCTAAGCCAAGGGATGTCTAAGGATTATCTGACGTCACGCATTATTTGGAGATGAGGAAAGTCTAGGGACTGGGGCAGTTTTCTATTTTCTCATTTTGACTAAATTCAGATATTATATTATAATGCGGTACGCCAGTTTGTGAATACCAAAGCATGCAACCCAATTCCACCGATAACCACGCATAAATTTAATATTACAATAATTCCTCCCTGTATGTTTTAATCACAAAATAACCAAATGCATGCCGAGATCAGTGTGAAGTTTGATGATGGGCTATTTAATGATATAGAAAATTACTTAATAATAAACCCACACCGAACTTAGACTTGGCACAGAAAAAAATTCTGTGAATAAACATTTACCCTGTACAATAAGTACTTTTGTATTTAAAATATTCATTAAAAAATATCTGTGCCGAGTCCTGAATGAGCCTCAAATTATCTTCTAAGTCTAAGAATATCTGAGTCTAGATTTTCTGAAATTATAAAATCATTGTAGCCAATGAAAGTCAATGGGGCCAGGACTGAATCAACTGACCAAATTATCGAAAGATAAATATATACTAAATACAATACGTAGAAAAATAATTATTTAAATTGATGAGTAAGTACCATATAAAATCGCGACAATGGGAGCAAAACGTTGGCTGTCTCAGAAAAGTGGCCATAAATTTATGACCATTTACTTGATGAACTCTTCTGCGCATAGCACCTCTCCTACGATTAAAACCTTGTCGTTCTTTGAACTCTCGTGTTGGTTCTTTTCCTCCTATTGCTGCTCCGCTTCCGCTCCCGCCACCTCCGTCTCCCGAGCCTCCTCCCAATCCTCCGCCTCCACATCCAGGTTGTTGTTGCTCTGTTAGTAGATTAAAATCTTAAAGTATTTATATCTTTTTTTACCTAGTTTAAGAATTTTTTTTTCCATCATTTAAAGAGTGTTTGTATTAAAATCTCGTCCCAGTTGGACGTAATTTTATTCTCTAGGCATGATAAACTGACCTTGATTCGTCCATTTCAGGTCTATTCGTATCCTGAGTTTTCCCTGCGGTTCAAGATCGACCTGAAATAAGTTAGAGAAACCTATTAGCGAAGAGGAGAAAATAAAAGCGGGGTACTAATCTTTAAATAAAACAGAAACCATTATGAAAGTTTTCTGGTATTTTCAAGTCTTGAAAGTCTAAAATAAATTCTTTTCAAAGAAATACATCGATAGCCTTGAATGAAACAATCTTAATAAATTCGATGAATGTGGAAAAACCTTGTGGTTATTTTTCGCATGATTGAAATAAAAATAAAAAAAAAAGAAATCAGAATCACGCACAAACAATTCCGTCCTATTCCACTTAAGGAACATATTTGCAATGACAGGAATTACAAATAAAGATTATAAGCCCGATTATACGAGGAAGTTAATTGCTCCAATTCCAAGGACTGCAATTCTGAGTAATTCAATCTATTATTGTTATTATTATCAAATTTCTCTCCCCCCCCCTCCTCTCAGTACAATAATACATAGATATGTTATAAACGATAATTAAATATAGTTAAATACTGAAGATCAGGTAACTAAAAATGCACGCAGTTTTTTTCTTATGAGACTGTAAGTAAAAACAACTTGAGAATATATATCCTCTTATCTCTATTATGCACGGGAGTGGTTTTACAGCTACTTTAAGCCACCAAGGCTTAATAAATTATATCTAGTTTACACAACGGAATAACTGTGAAGAGTCGTCATAACGACAAACTGTATCAGTCTCTCAAGATTTCTTAATGAGAAACAGTTAATTTCATGTGGCTTGTAAATTTAGAAAATTGAGTTAAGTAACTCGGTGAGTGATTAAATTTATATAAAATTAAAAAATTATATATTCTTTAGAAATAATCATGCAACATAAGAAAATGTACCGATTTCTTTGGATAAAGAACAACGGCCTTCTTCAGGGTCTCAGCTCTTATACGAATAAGTCTTTGAAAACACTTTTCGAAACCGTAATTTCTGTGAGTTTGAAACATGGTTTATTTAATCGTTAAATCAGATCTACCTATTACTACCGAAAAAACCATACAGTAACGAAAATCTTTCAACATCAACAAAATATGCCATAGATTATTATTTTCTGTATTTTTCTATTTTTATTCCCTACAATCCGCACAGTACAAAACGACGAGAAGAACTGACTTCAATATCAGACCGGCTCTTTACTCTCCCCACTGAGAAAAAAGTATCGCCTTCAAATTGTTTGCTTAACAAATTTCTTATCTTTACCGTTAGCTATAATGTGTAACATACACATAGTGAAAATGGTATTGGAATTGAAGTGAGTTGTTTCTATGCTCTTTTTCTTTTAAAAATTTGAAAAACATTAATAAATGGATGGATTTTGTTTATACAAACCCAGAAATCCCCAGCTTCGTCGTCCCTGTGGACTAAATCTTCGAACCTGATGCTACAATTGGCCACAAAATCGTCCGGCGGTAATGCTGCGTCATGAAAAACAGTCAGACCAAGAGTAGCAGCGTCTAGTACTTGGTGAGTGAATGACTCGTTCCAAACTGGATCGAAGGTTTTAGGTTTGGTTGATGATCGATCTAGCTGATTTTCATCTACGTCTAAAAGTACGTATGGATCTAATATCGGCGGTTCGTCTTGCCAAAATTTTCTCTGTTTATCCGTTGGCCTTAGACCGGATGCTTGGCATATTTTTACCTTTACCGTACCAGTGAACATTTTTTTATTCTCTAATACCTGCCACTATGATTGTTGTTGTTTATATTATGTTTTTTTGTTTGTTTAATTAAATATTATTTGTTCCTCTTCTCTTTTTTCCTTTCTGTTTTATTATTTATTTATTTATTTATTATTGTTATTATATCTGTCGTTAAAATAGTTTATCGGATTTCCTCATTTGTTCGTAATAATTGTTATGTATGTTGTTTGGACAATCGTCGTTAATGTGTAATAAAGTTTCCGAAATTTGAGTAAATTTCGAGTTGCGTGTATTCGTAGACGACAGATAGATAGATAGAGACAGATAGAGGGAAAAAAAAAGACGAGAGGCCCCCCCACGTTCTGTAATTTTGACCGTGGTCCACCGTCACCGTCACCGTTGCTTAATAAACACTTCTAACTCACGTTTGCACATAACTTTTTTTATACTACGTTATTATACGTATACGTAGTAGAGAGTGTTATTTTTTTCTTTTTTTTATCTCGATGATTATTATGAAAATATTATAACCGCTACGGCGACGAGTAGAGAGACTAATACGACTAAGACGACGATCGGTTTAATGGTAAAATAAGAGTAAGAATAGTCGGTTAATAACTCGGGGTTAGACGATGTTGACGAGTTATATACCCGCCGCGATACCCTGACAGCCATGAAGCTCGATTTAAAACGAAATATTACCAACTACTATTCAATCGCTTACGTTAGTTACGATTCGCGATATATGTATTTATGATTTTAATGTCTTCTGTATTTTCTTCTTCTACTTCTTGTTCTTATTCTCTTCTTTATTATTATTATTTATTCTTTTTACAGATCCAGACCCCAGGCTCGACCCGCGCGGCTATCCAAGGCACATCCAAGGGCCCCTATGTTATATACCAGATATATAAAAACGAACAGGGATATAATATGTGAAGGTGGAATCCCTCCTTTCTCGCGAACCGTCGACACAGACGTCGCTCCGTTTTAACTTCCCTTCCTTGCCCGCCCGTCGCAAACCCCTTGCCTTTACCACTCGACCATCGCTCGATCGGTTACGCGGCGTACTTCACACTGTTGAACGGGGTGAAACGTTCTCAATCATGACGCCATATTGCATCTTCGATTATTTAGCACCGAAAAACAAAATAAAATTAAACGAACCACAATCACAATTTTTGTCTAGATAAACAATTCAAAATTCATTATCGACCCATTGACACCATTTTCGTATATCGCGAGACGTTATTTCACACTAAAAATCACAATCTTAACCTAAACTCGACCTGCGCCACTGTCGTTTCATTTGACATACACATTGATACACATGTGACGAAGGTCGTGGTATGGTGGGAGGGGGGTGAGACTAGCAGACGATCGTAGAATAGGTTGAGGTATTCGTTGAGATTCCACGGTGCGTTGTTTCTGAAATAACGGATATACGCGAACAAAGGGTAAAAAATTATGGCGACACTCGGGCAGGCGGTCAGACTTGGACTTTCCTCAAATTTTTCATCAAACCAATATTTCTCACGATTAATAACGTGAGTAACGTCATACAGTATGCATAAGCTATTCAAGAAAATGTTCATTTCAGGTATTGACGTAGTAGATTAATCACTTATATATTCATCATTTACATCAATCGGTTGAATAATTACGGACCGTCAAATTTCATCATCTTTTTCTCGTCAATATAATCACCTAATCATTATTTATTTTACTCGTTTCATTCGCGTATAATGCAAACAAAACTATTCGCTGAACACCGCCCTCTGATTAATTGAATCAGAAACTACCTTTACGACTGCGTTGTCGGTAAGGTAGATTCAGTAAAACTTAAATTAACAATATTAAATAAATTATTATTCAATTTTCAGGTCCCCATGGCGAGGCGGTATTCTCGCTTCCATCCGCTGGACATCCGCTGCTAATGCCCAGACCAATTTACAGAACGGCTTAATAGTAAGCGACAGTTGTGCGAAGCGATTGAAAGAAATATCAACCGGAAATGAAGTAGCGTGTTTGAGGGTGACCGTCGAAGGAGGAGGATGCTCTGGGTTTCAATATAAGTTTGATTTAGACTCTACGATAAACGAGGATGATCGGTGGGGCTATTAAGCTAAAGAGTTGATAGAATAATTAAAAAAAACTATTCCCTGTTCTAATTTCATTTTACTTTCAGAGTTTTTCAGAAGGATGGAGTCAAGGTAGTGATAGACGCCACTTCGTTGGAATATGTGAATGGATCGACGGTAGAATATCACAAAGAATTAATAAGATCGGCTTTTAGAATAACGAATAATCCTTTAGCTGAACAAGGGTGTAGCTGCGGGGCAAGTTTTGCCATTAAAGTAGACTGACCAATGGAATACGTGGCTTTGTTATTAGTTGAAATTTTCTTGAAATAATATTTTTACAATTATTAAATTATGTGATTATAGAAAGATAGTTTATTTATTTTTTATTTATGTTCAATTGTTAACGATCCCTGTGAATATTAAAGGATTAAGAATGAGTAAAGAATTTATTTTCCTAGATTATAGATTGTACGATTTTAATTTGAATATACTAAATAAAGATTGTCGAAAAAAAATATTTTTTATTATTTTCATCATATTTATTTTTTATCTTTATAAATAACGATTATTGGTGACGGTTTTACCATATATTCTTTATGGTACTTTTGTAACTTAATAGTTTTAAGACTCGATATTTAATAATCCTAAATTAACAGATACATAATATATATTATATACATGAGATTATGTTATACAATGTTTATTATTAATCACGTAGATTAACAGCAGGCAAGGTTTATGCATGGAATGTTAAGACAATATTTTTCTCAGGCCTTAATATCGCCCGAATTTTATTTTTGTTTACCTTTTTTGGCATTCTGAAAAATAGAAATAAATAAAATCACAAATTAGGGACAATTTCAAACCAAATAATCCCCGAAACCCACCTTATTTCCAAGCTCGAATTTCAGCTGTTGAATCTCTTCCGTTTGTCGGATTAATTTATCATTCATATTAGCAAGATGCTCGCTAATCGTGCTAAGCTGAGACTTGTAATTTCCCTCCTGAACTTCGTGGTCTTCCCTCAAGGCCGCAAAATTCATACGTAGCTCCTGAAGAGCTTCCTCGCACTTTTGTCGTTTAGATTCGCTCGTGTCTAAATGAATGCTCATTATTTCAGTCTGAAAGCAATAAGATAAAGAGAAAAACAGGTTTGTTAAAGATTTTCATCAAGATATTACAACAAGGAATTACTTACATCAGCAGCTATAGCCAAGTTCCTTATATGATATACGTGTTTCTCTGATATGAGTTCCTCTATTTGCTGTTTGTAGTATTCCTTGATCTTATGTTCTCGAGCCTCGATTTCTTCCGGTATGGCAAAAGGGGCGGTGAGTCTTCCGAGCTGTAAATAAGATTATTAATAAACGAGGAATGGAATAAACTGAAGACGAGTCATTATACCATGTTAGTTATTTCCACAGATTCATCCTCCTCTTCTACCGCGCTGTTTTTATCCAATTTGCTCTTTCTACTCTCCTCAATTTCTTTCAATTGGTCAAATTTTATCTTTAGAACATTGTACTCCGCCTTCCACAAGCTAAGCTCCTTCTCAAGTTCAAAAAGTCTACCCATTTCAAATTCTTCGTTAGTTTCTTCCTGCGAAACTGACTTCTCATTAACTCTGACCTCTTGTCTAGCCCCTAAAAGTCTTTGAGGAGAAGGTGAGGTAGACGGTTTTAATTCCTGGTTATTCATCTGATGAACCCCATAGCCAGAGTCTGAATCCTCTGTCTCACAGTCGTTTGAATTCCGGCCCGATCCCCCTCTCTGCATAGATTCTTTATCTCCGTTTTGTCTGACCAGTGAATTTTCCTTGCTTTGAAATTGCCTCTCATTAAGCTTTCTCTGAAGTTCGTTACGCTCCTTTTCAATAACCCCAATAGCCGCGCGATGTTTACTCTCCAAATCTGTTCTGTTCTTTTCGTATTTATCCAATTTTGATTCTAAATTGTCTATCCTTTCGTTTAGACAAATTATTTCCGACTCTTTGTCGCTGAGCTGAGAAACAAGCTGAGCATTCTCGACAATTTTTTTCTGAAACTCTTCGTCGAGTATGTGATTTGGAACAGGCGGTGGATAAGGGGCGTTTTTTTTCTCCGATGATTTACTGCGATTCTTTTTACCCCGATTTTGTACCTCGTCTAATTCCTCCTGCAGTACTGTAACCCGTTTTGTCAATTGCTGATTCCTGAATGTTAGACTGTCAAGCTCTTGCTCTGATCGACGGATCTCTACTTCCTTTTCTTTTAATTGTTCTTGCAGCTCTAAACTTCGCGTTTGCTCTTCTATTACAGCCTTTTTTAAAACGTTAGCTTGCGCGCGGATCTTAAATGAATAATAAAAGTCAAATTTCGATCTAATATTGTCCGAGTTTATTTGTTCAATTCTGTAAACAAACCTTACCTTAGAATATTCCGTTGCTATTTTTTGGTATTTTGTTTGAAGTTGTTCGTTCGTCGTACCCTCCATGTTTATTTATTTATTTATTTATTTATACTTTAAGGCTTATTTAGTTCTTTCCCTTATATTATCCGAGTATTTTTTATAATCGCTTATAGTGGTTAAAATAAATTTCACCGTTTGACTTTAAGTGAGTATGTATAATACGTTATATTCGACATACAATACATTCTAGAAATTCGTCTGCTACGTGACACGCCGTTTATTGACGTGCGATTTTTAACGAACAAAATAATATTTCCGATTTAAAAGGGTGCATATTTATTTATTTTTTTTACCTCTATAACACAATTTAATAATCTCACTCTACGCCCCCCGTAGAATTCAATTCATCCTTTACATACTGTCAAAATTGTCAAAACCAACCAACGTGAATATTGCCATGATTCTAATGGTCGAAACACTTTGCTCGAATATCGAACAGTTTCGTCGAACGCTCCTGAACTTAGCTGACAATTGACACATGTTATAATCTGTATTTCTCTGCATATTTTCGCGGAATATTTTCGTTTATTACTTCGTTAGAAGTTTTTCATTTCGTTGAATAAACCTGACGTTCGATAATTTTGAGATATTTATAAAAAAAATTTGTACAAAAAGTGACAACCGCTGGTATCAAGCTTACGACCGAAAACGTGTTTCCAGGTTTTGAGGTTATGAGGTTTGTGCAATGACGACTGAAGAAAAAACATCAAAATCGGATAAAATGCAGCCGATTTTTCGGGACTTATCTGGCGACGATTTAGAGCCGGAAACAACCGAGATTGAAAGTCTGTGCATGAATTGCGGTGAGAATGTAAGACCGTTTTCGCACTATTTTTCCGTCTGTTATAAACGGCCAATTTTAAGGTTATATTTTCTATTCATTAATTTAGGGAACAACGAGAATTCTGCTGACAAAGATTCCTCACTACAAAGAAGTAGTGCTAATGTCATTTGCCTGCGATCACTGTGGATATCAAAATAACGAGATTCAAAATGCAGGAAAAATGCTTGAAAAGGGTATAAAGATAACGCTAATCGTATCTAAAGCATCAGATCTGAACAGACAAGTAGTTAAGTCTGACTTTACCTGCGTAAGAATACCAGAATTGGACTTTGAAATACCTGCTCAATCACAAAAAGGAGGTAGAAAAATGTTTTTTAATTAAAAATAAAAAGTGCGTTTTTGTCATTGGCAAGGAATGCCCTATATATTTTGTTTGTCTTTGGCAAGGAATGCTCTATATATGTAATTTGTATAGTCTTAAATCTTAAGACTGAGACAAGTCTTACATGTACAAATACATATACTTTCTTGTCGCATTTACGTTACATCTGAGATTTATTTTACGCTTAAGTACCGCGTGATATAAAGTTTCACTTAAAGAAGGGCCTTTGACTACCAGGAATTTGTTTACTAAGCCTTTTCATCAATTTTCCAGAAGTTACGACAGTAGAAGGCATCATAGATCGCAGTATTTCTGGACTAGAACAGGACCAGGTAATCCGGAGGATGCAGGATGAGGAGGGAGCAGCTAAGATCGATGTGTTTCTTGCCAAGTTTAGATCCCTGAAGCTTTTAGACTCACCTTTCACGATGATATTCGAAGATATATCCGGGAATTGTTATGTAGAAAACCCTAAAGCCCCAGCGGCAGATCCTGCCTGTAGTTTAAGCCACTTTAGAAGGTCTAAGGAACAGAATCAGCTGCTTGGAATTTACCAAGATAATGAAGACGCCTTGTTGAAGCCTATTCAAGAGGGGGAATACTCACTTGAAGAAATAGAAGGGGAGGTTTTGACCTTTCCTACTAATTGCCCAGACTGTAATAGCCCTTGCGAAACTAACATGAAAATGACGAGTATCCTTTCTAAAATGTAATTTGTCTTTAATTTTTTAGCACAAGCCAATGTCAGTATTTTTCTTCTTGTCTATTCAAACCTTGACTTAAATAAAACAGACATTCCACACTTCAAAGAAGTACTCATAATGGCGACGAATTGCGAATCCTGCGGACACAGAACAAACGAGGTGAAAAGTGGGAGCGGAATCGAGCCTTACGGCCTAAGAATTGAAGTGAAAATCAAAGGAGTTGAAGACTTTAGCAGAGATGTTTTAAAGTCTGAAACTTGCGGGATGTTGATACCAGAGTTAGAGTTAGACGGAGGCTGTGCAGCTTTGGGTGGTCGGTTTACAACCGTCGAAGGAGTACTGCAGGCGACGAAAGACCAGATTGTTTCTTCTACAAGTTTGATGGGCGATAGCACCGAGAAAGAAACTGTGGATAGAATGAGCCGTTTTGTGAGCCGACTAGACGATGTATTAAAAGGAAATACTGAAGTTACTTTAATCCTTGATGACCCGGCTGGGAATAGCTACATTCAAAGCTTGTCGGAATCGGGTAATGACGATAGACTCAAGATTACTAGATACAAAAGAAATTTTGAACAAAATGAAGAACTGGGATTAAATGATATGAAGGTTGATAATTATCAGCCGGATGATAAGTAATTCCACGAGTTATTTAAACGGCTAAAATTATCGTACTTTTATTGTCTCGTACTTGTTCATTGATTGATAACGACAGGTTTTTAACATAGAATTTTATTGTAATAAAGTGTATTCGATATATATAGATGTTTTAACGCTGTTTGTTAGTTATCCTAGAATCTTAAATTAGAATTATTATAAATCTTTTGGTCTTACGATCAGATGTAAATTGCTTCACTCGGTTCCTGCTTGTCTACAACAACAACAAAAAAAAATAATGGGATTGATCAATTATCCGAATTTTTATTATCTGTTCGATGATTAGGACTGTTTAAAATATATGAAATTAGCTAAACATTGGATATTACTAACACAATGGGAATGGCGTCTAGTATTTTAAGCGCGGGTAATCGCCTTGTAACTTGAGTTCGCCAATTTTCAACGTCAATATTTTCGCATATTGGATTATTAACAAAAAGTAGATTTTGTAGATTCGGTATTTCCTGTAATCTGTTAAACTCGGACCAATCTTTAACCAGATTATTACCCATATACAAGACCTTCAATGCCTTTAGTACACCGACTCCTTTGATCTTTTCTATCTGATTATAAGATATCCATAATTCTTCTAAATGTTCGCCGACAGTTTCTAATCCGGAAAATGTTTTGATATAATTTCTACCGAGAGATAATATCTTCAAATTCTTCAACGCGTTTATCCCCGATATTTTCTCTATCATGTTCGTTGATAGAGACAGTTTTCTGGTGTAAAAAAAAAAAAAGAAACAAAAAAAATGCGATTTGTATCATCGTTAATATTATTATAAATAATTTTTTCAATACTTACTCAACCATCACCAATGTTCCTAAACTATTATCCATCTTGTCGATCGGAGGCCATTGAAAATTCAAATACATTTCCGTCTGTTCACTGGCCTGCTCTCCCGTTTTATCCTCCCATCTTTGTATCGCCTCTTTGCATGACGTTGGTCTTGACTGTGAAGAGATCAAACAGTTTATAAAAAAACGGGAAATATAATTATTTTCGTTTATTAGTTACCATAATTTATTTTAAAACTCCTTTCAACGATTGTTTATAACATTTGAACTTTGAATTACGGTCACGTGACGTCGAGAGCCAACGGGACGGCAGGTTGGTAATACAGCTTCGAGTCGGAGAGGTTTTATTAGATTTCCTAACTTACCGACCTCGTAGATTAAGCCGAACTCCAAAGCGACCGCACAGTTCCCGCGAATAGCGTACGACTTGGGACTGACGAGTGCCGCGGCGGCGGCTCCCCCCACCCTTAAAGGGTGTAACAACTTTTTGACTTGACGCTGCGAGGCTACGTCAACTACAAATCGCCCGAATTTCAACAAAACTCTAATCGTATCAGTTCGCGTGCTAAACTCCAACGCGGATTAAAATGGTATATTATTATACTCGGTCTCGATCTATGACCGTAAAAGTTTAACAGTGCCATTGGTGTGGATATTTATTTATTTTTTTACAGGAGTCGGTGAAAAACAAGGACAAGGGAAGGAACGGGAAAGATGGTCTGGACGGTGGCGATGAGGTAAGGTTATAGTTCCGTACTTTTTTTATTCTTTTTTTTTTTACTCTCTATATTCTCATCTTTTTCATTTCTTCTTTATTCTACAACGTCAATTAAACCGCGACTTACATATATACCGTGGCGAAATAAATTTGATGCAAGAGAGAAAGAAAAAAAAAACTTACATATGTATGTACATGTAGATGCGTACAGGTATTATATGTGGTGATTTCTTTTTGCCTTTTGTCAGACTCGTATTAACAACATTAATAATCCTGATAACAAGATCGCGTTTAATTTATGTCAGAAATCTCTCTCTTGTGAAAATATACATAGGTATGTATGTATACCTATTTCAACCTCGCGGTTTAATGCGTGTGTTGATGCTGATCAGCTTTCTACATCGACAGCAGTAGTAGCGTCGATATATTTTAACCTACAT